>JAOPUG010000333.1:20246602-20257141 GCA_027564375.1 Micropterix facetella | reverse complement strand
CAGCTGACAAAATGGCCGCCAGTTAAAAAAGTGTTGCCAACTTAAATGTCTATACCTCTATAAAAAACATCCTTTATACACACTTTATAATGTCTACGCCATAGGAAAGTACAAGAATTTCAGATGTATCAGTAAAAAGCAACATTTAGTTGCACTCCCTTGAACCAAGAAAACGTATTAAAGAGCAATATATGAACAATTATAATACATAAACAATTTTATTTTTATGACTAAATTTATTTATTTCATAAAACAATTTCAATTATTTGTATACTTTATACTGTTACCTTTCATGGTGTTATTCCAAATGAGAATACTTTAAACTATTTATCAGCCAATATACTTTTATTGTATTAATAGCATATTCTAATAAAAAAAATATTAAAAAAGTTGTTCCAATATACACGGTTGTCATGTAACTAAAAACATAATTCTTGTGTCTTGAATAATGTTAAATTAAGCGAAATTTAAAAAATATATATAAAACGAAATATTTTATAAAGTTTTTAAATCGATATTAGTGGAGAATGGAAATAATGCGGAAATGTAACGTATATTTGAAGGTTTATATATAAAGTATATTCTATAATCTGACACGCAGGTTCCATAATCTGTTTAAAAGCTTCTGCGCCAAATGAAGACTTCTTATATCGTCCGCGGCATGGTAGCTCGATTACAAGAAACACTAAAATAGAAGTAAACTGAGACATACGAATTATTTTTTTTGAAATACAGACACCTACCAGCGTTATACTCTCTCCTGATATAATGATAGCGTACGTAGAAGCGGTCTACAATCGCTATAACTGTTTCATTTTACACTATATAGCATTTTAGAAGTAAAATCCGATTTAAAGGTTTAAAATGCAAAGAACAACAAAAATAAAAATGTTATTGTATCTGAAAACGAAGACTATCGCGGTCGTTTGATACAACATGATTTTATGATTATAAATGGATTTACCGCGTCAATTTTGTAGTACCCCACGTTTCGGCGATGTTGCAACCGCCGCGCCGTTGTTTGTTGACAAACTGTTTATTGACAATATCGAGACAACCGAATATTTCCACTGCAAACCCTTCATGGAACAGCTTAAACCACTAAATAAATTGCCAAATGGGTTCTTAGACCCGACAAGTGTTGAATAATGAACTCGGTCACTGAATAGAGTGAAGTCGGAAGAGAAAAAAACTCGGCTGCAAATTGGGTAGCTCTAATCGAAAAGACCAAAGCTCATGTCGTCGTCCTAACTCTCCGACTCTTCTTCCTTCTCCTCTTTCTTCTCTTCCTTCTTGGGCTCGACGGCTGCGGCCGCAGCAACAGGGGTGACCGCAGCTTCGACGAATCCTTGATGTACTCCTGAATAGTCGCAGCTTTCTTGAAGCTGACTTCTGTGGTGGCTGCGATGGCAAGCAGAATCCGTTTGCGATGGAGTGAGGAGCAGAGGTGATCGTGGGGTAACAGATCTGGAGAACATGTTGGCTACACCCGCGATGAACTTGCTACGGAGATCTTCAGGCTTGATGTCCAGAATAGCAGGAGCGAAAATGATGCCAGAGTCGAAAACCTGCTCAACCATGAGACTATATGAGAATGGGGAGATGTTCAGAATATTCAGCAAAGTGGCCTCTGAGGCTCCGACTTTGTCTCCGGGTTTTATGATGTGAACATCGTTGATAATTTCAATTGTTCTCTTTGAGATCTTGAAGAAAGCGTTCTTGTCCGGACCCAGACCGGTGTTCTGCGGTGGGATGACTATAGGCAGAGGGGCGATGGCTCTGGCACGGGCGGGTGCACGCACTTTGTTCTCCAGAAGGTTGTGACGGATATCAACAAGGTCTCCACGGATGAACACAAAGCCAACGTTACCCTTGATGTGAGGCAACAGCTTTTCGAGAGCTGGGTTGGTTTCAGGATCGCCCTTGGTAGCCTTCCGCATCATGGTATTTTTGCCCATGAGGACGATGGCGTGTCATCGAAGAGACATGCGGATCTGCTGCATCTGCTTCGAGCCCATATTGTCCGCTCCCACGATGAAGCATTTGGGGTATTCGTCGAGTAATTGGACGAGTTTGGTGAATTGTTAGCTTTCCAAGCGGTGCTGTCTAAACAGTCTACCCTGTACAGCGGCGTTTACAACATGGCCGAAATGTCCTAAGCTTCACAAATTATGCGGTAAAGACGTTTATAATCCTGTTGATAATATTATTATAATCACCAAATAGTGAGCAATCAACAGAAATAATCAATATGAATAACCCCGAGTGAGTATTACGCTGAATCCTGCAAAAAATCAAAACTCCGACTTTAAAGCAGAAAATAAAAATATTTTCGCAGCTACCAAAATAATGACGCAAAGAACTTTTCTAATAAAGCTTATTTATTACATTGATCTTAATGTGTTTATCATATGATATAGCAAATCACCACTAGAAATCAGTAGCAAATAAGATTTATAAAGTGTTATAAGGTACACTATAGTCAAAGTACAAACATCTCCCTTATATATTTTTTTGGCTTGTTTTTTATGATTTCGTCAGGAATTGAAATTGACATTTTTCCATTATCTAATTATTATTTATTATTATCTATTAATTATTATATCATGGCCGAAATGTCCTAAGCTTCACAAATTATGCGGTAATTATTATCTATTAATTATTATTATGCAGGATACATGCAGCTGTTTCAAGACATTAAAAATAAAAATATACTCATTAAATTTAAATAACAAAGCTAAATCAATGTCTCCGCTTAACCCGTACAATGTTGCCTAACATACTGTACACTTTTTCGTGATGTTATCTATGTGGGAGGTAAATAATATCTGACTATCTAAAAGAACTCCTAGATCTCGAATTGCATTTTCCTTGGTTATCTAGAAACCATTGATAGTATAATTAAAAGTTAGAATGTTGTTTTTCCTCTTAAAATTAACAATAGCACACTTCGCAGCATTCAGGAATAAGCGATTCGAGACCATTAAAGAGATAGTCTATTTTGATCATCCTTGACCGATAGACCATCTTCAAAGGAATTAACAGGTGACTACATTTCCAATCGTCTGCGAAAATTAGAAAATATTAACATTTTAAACAGTTATTTATATTATAGACATGAAATATATAGAGCAAGTTCTAACAGGGTACCCTGGATTACTCCAGAGGACATACTCCACCACATTGCCAAACACACTAATGTGCAAAAACGACATCCTGAGATAATGGAGGCTAAAGAGTTCACTTTTCTTTATTTTAAGATTATAACATACCCATAAAAGTTAGGAATGTAAAACCTATGACACAGACTTGACATTTTTTGAGAAACATCGGACATCATGTTATCACTTTCAATGTCCTGATGTGATAAAATGTAGTGATACAGAAAAGATGTTATCTCATTCGATTTGATTCCATTTGAAGGATTGGAAATCCATTTGAAGGATTTGATCCTCTGTTTCCATTAGTTTCATCCCACAAATAATAGTCATCACTGCAGTTACTAAGGTTGTATATTGTAAAGGTATATACAGCCACCTTTCTTAAATAAAATATTTGACCTGTGGATCTGAATTAAACGACAATACTTTTGTGTCAATTGTTGCAGATCTTTTATCCTTGTCTCTTTCAGCATGTGCTAGATTTTTTGCATTAAGTGATATTTTTCTACTTCTGTTACATTTGTTTCATTACGAAATGCCAAGCAAATCTTAAATTGATCCTTTTTAGGTTTGAAAAAGCCAATTTGTAATTTTTGAACTCGCTTCTATATTTCCCCATACAAATACGTTTCATGTTTTTTTTCTCGACATTCTTTTTTTTTAGTACATGCGATACACTATACTTATATTTAGCTGTTTGCTTAGGTACCTCATGGTGCATTATTGGCGACAGTAGTGAGATTCAACAGCGGGAAAACTGAGAAAATGATTTTTAAAGAACCGTTCTGACTCTTCAACAATTTTTTTTATGTGAAGTGAGTCTCCCTCGTTGATATTTATCCATGACACCTAAAGATGTACACTTGCGTAAGGAAGTTCATACCATGGCATCAGTATTGTTTAGCGTTGCCATGAAGAACTCCCGACATACCTTTACGACCATCTTTTGTAAAATAATACTAATTCGTGAAAGTTCGACGAGAATTAGGCAAGGTTCTGGTGACTATTTTTAAGTTCTCGTTCGACGTGATTTTTAATGAATTGGCGTTGTTTGTCTATGCTATCAAGTCTATGAAATTCGTTATAAATAATTTCACGCAGTTCCACTCCTACATCTCACAGGTATGGTTGTTCTTTTATATACAAAGTGAAGGTAACATTGGACGAGGGCCATGTTCAACATTTCTATGTTCGATGTAAGTTTTATGTACCTTGTAAACGCAGTCTCTTCCTAGTATTTTTTCTATCCAGCACAGTTTAGCCTCAAAATACAGCGAGATACGGTACACGTGTAAAAACAATTCACCAAAATTCACCATGATAAAATGCCAAAACTTTAAATTTTGTCGTTCTTTACTTATAATTTAGATTAATTCTCACAGACAAAAACGCGAAAGCTATAAATTGGTGACATTGTGATTAATGTAACCAAATCCGCAATATGACTGATTCACTGTTTAGGTTGCGATAGATTAGCCGGCCTTTTCAATAAACACAACACCAAACAAAGCAATCTTTGTTGTTTTCGTCAGTCACAACGCACATTCTTGTTTACGGTATCTAAAATAGAGTTGAGTATTGTTTATGAACTAGGGCATAAATAACGAAAGTTTTGTTTTAGTGTATTTGGTATTGTATGATTGTCAATAGTGTAAATTGTGGAATTGTTGAATTTCAACGGAATGTGATTTTATACGGTTTCGTGCGTTTGGCATTGTATAGATTAAAGAAATGTGAGTCCAGCCACATTAAAATCTCAAATTCACCAAAAACGCACATTCGTGCCTTTGGCAATGGGTTGACGATATTTACCCGGTCATACATAATATATATAATAGTATCAGCCTTAGAAAAGAACATTACTTACATAGTCAAGGGCTGGCCTATTATCAATTATATTCGGTTGGGAATTAAAGAGGTTTCCGGGCACAAACAGACTTAAGATAAGAAGGAGGAACTTACGGGTTTCAACGGATTTTAATAGTCCAAATGTTGGGGAATGTATATCAGCCAAGGTATAGTAATGAAAAAGGCTGAAATGTGCGAAAAAATTGGAGGTTTTCATGATAAATTCACACATAAAAGGCAGGTTCGAAATCTTATAAAAAATATATACATACGACTTTGTTGGCATATTTTTTTATTTCTGAAATGGAACGGTAGCAGGAAATACAGAGGTCACCCTGAAATTTTCGGAGCTGGCCACTTACATAACAAATTTTTAAAAAATAATTACAACATTTGGAATCGGAACAGTTTTATCTAGCTGCTATTTGTTTTTCACTGTGGCGTAATTTAAAAAAAAATGTGTGTTTGCATTACTATGGTTTTAACTCGTGAAAATTTTCACTTTATGATTTTCTACGATTTAAGGGTAATTTGATATGCCCAGCAGAGCCTTGATCAGCATCAAACTGCTTTTGGCGATGAAGCACCAAGCAAGACGACAATGAATAGCTGATTTTCAGAATAGAAACGCGATCATGTCAATCTCAGTGATGAATTTTGTGAAGGTCCACCGCTATCAACAATAAAAAATCGAAACTGTGCGCCATATGATTGAAACAGCCAGGCGTGTGACCTACCATAAGAGTCGAGTATCCTTAGGCATATGTATGAATCAGGTACAATCAATCATTTACAAACATGTGGTCATGAGAAAGCTGTGCTCGCGGTGATGCCCACGCAATTTGGCGAGGCTCAAAACAGGGCTCGTTACTAGGTGAAAAGCTATAATTATGATATTCAAAGAAGGGACGTCAAATTTGGCGTGGAAAATAGTAACAAGTGACAAAACATAGTTTTACAGTTACGATCTTGATATAAAGCAGTAATCGACCATTGGGGTCTTTTAAGATGAGCCTAACACAACCAAAGTACGCGCGCATGCCATCTTTTTTTTAGGAAAACTGGACACATGGCAACTGTTGCTTTGGAGAATCATCATATCCTGAATGCTGATTGGTACACGACCATTTGCTTGCTGGATATTATTAACGAGCTAAGTAAAACCAATCGTAAACGATGCATCACCTTGAACCATAACCGCGCCAGCTCTCTCACACAGCCAATGAAACAAATGAAGGCGAAAAACGTAGAACTCATAACCCTTTCTCCATACTGTTCCGACTTGGCACCTTCTGATGTTTCTTGTTGTGACCCAAAAATTAGGAAACAATGACGCGGTCAACGATTTTCATCGCCAGAAGAGGCTTATGAATAATATGAAAAACACGTGTCCGAGGTCACCGCAGAAGAGTGTACTAAATATTATGAAAATTAATTTATACGTATGAAAAGTGTATTAACGCTCACGGAGAATATTTTGAAGAATAATGAATTTATTTTAGCTATTCATTGTATTTTTTCATATTCAACCAGAAAACTTTTAGTATTTGTAATAAGGAGATTTTTAGTAGAAGGAGGATCCAATATTATAACTAATTATAAGTCTGATGGTGTTTCCAATTGAAACACGTTGTATATTCGCAGCTCGTGATACGAGTCTCGCACAATATCCGATAATGATTCTTGAGCTTTATTTTTGATCTCGTTAAAGCGTCTCAAGGTTTATTAATCCGAACTCGTTATTTTGTAAAATGCACCCCATTTATCATATGTCGTCTACATCATGATTATAATGAAAGGTAACGAGTATGCCATATAATTTGCGCCGCGGATATTAATGTCATCAGTTATTATTAATATAAATATGTTTGCTCACGCAATGAGCTCCAATAATTAAAATATAAGAGGGCGGGATAGGCAGGTCTTATTTCCAAACTATTATATTGGCCAGGAGTGTTTGCGAAATAGTGCATTCAAGAATATTTCAAATGGAGTTTGAAAAACCTATAATGGTTTTATATTTCTGGCGGAATTATGAAAGATGATAGAAAAAATACTTATTCACGCTTTTTGCCAATCATTGATGATGTATGGCATGCTTTGATGGGGAGCGTGAGAAAAGATCTATATTTAAAAAATGAGCTTTGTCTAAATGCGAAAAATGCTGATAAATTCAGAATGTACCCATCTGATGATATGTTTGCTGAAGTGCAACTGCTGGGTATGAGGAATCTTTCCTGTTAAACACAATAATACATATATTTCAATGCATTAATAAAGAGGATACTTTTAACAGATTATACTTTTATAATTATTAAATATGAGGCAGCGAAGAAAAATCCAAGCACTTACTACAGGATATGCTTTATATTTTGGACCTGCCTTCTGCCCACTTTGGATTTTCTTCTTCCGGTGCCATGTCCGCTACCGAACATTGGCTATCACAAACCGGCTGACCCCTTGACCCTCTACAGGTCCAAACACCACTTTGGGCTGGCTCTAAAACATTCCTCGCTTCATGCCAACTCCAGAATAACCAAAACTGCGATTCTGTCAAATTCTAAGGATCCAGCAATAACAAAACACGCAGTAAGTGGCTGTAGCGAATCAAATGATCTACAAGCCCGCGTAGACTTCCACAAAAAAAAAGTTTTTTGCTGGTATAAGCCAGAATGGCACTGGTCTGGGGTATGGCGGTACCCGCCATACCCCAAACCATCAGTAATGTGGACCTAATGAAGTCCCATTTGCAAAGAGATTACGACATAAATAGTATGGCACATGCTGTTGATTTAATGCCAGAATGAGTAGACAACAGTTGGTGACTTTTGCATTCCTCTTCCAATGAAGGTATGGAAGGTAATGTATGACTGGACACCAGAGATGCTAAAATGGTATTTAAATGCCTTCCAGCATACCCTTCCAGACCCCAGTAACCGCGCTCGTTGGAGCTATTCAGAGGATAGATCATGTTCTCTTTGTAGCAATACCCCCTAGTATAGCCAGATATATTTTGGTTGGCTGCTAGGCGGTTTTAGATCAAGGACGGTATACTTACCGCCATGACAAAGTCCTTGCTGTTATTCGCGTGGTAATTAGGCTGTCAGTGGCTCGTGCCAACAAGGGTCTGGCAGCATCCTCCAAGCCACCAATAAAATTTATGCGGGATGACTCTAAAGGCAAAAAATATTCCACTATAACTGCAGAATCTATCTCAATAATCGAGAAAGCTTCAGATTAGATTCTGAAGGTCGATTCGGTCTCTAAACAGAATAATTTCCCTGAAAGTCATGGATGCACAGCCCTCTATCTAGATATAACTTTACTCCCTATCTCGGAGATGGCCCTTATTATAGAATTAACTGTTCCATGGGAATCAAATATCCCAAAAGACCAGAGTACAAATTAAACAAATACCATGATCTTGCGAAATACCGTCACCCGGTGATGTGCATTCATATCTTACAAGAGCGCGTTAGTTGCATTTAGTCATAGTAGAAATAGACTAGTTCTTTTTTTACTATGATTTAGGGAAGTTTTTCTTACTATTCAGCGATTGCATGTAATCATCTGGGAGAGGATTTAAGTACACTTTCTTTACCTATTTTCAAAAAAAAAATTATGACAGTGGCCCTTCCCTCTTAGAGAAGACTACCGGATGGGACTTGAACTGTGAGTTTGGCCGCCTAAGAAAGCATAGACAGGCCATCAGGTTTAAGCTGCTCGGAACCATTAGAAACCAAACAATATAGGCAATTAAATATTCTAAAAAACAAATGGAAAACATGGTAGGTGTAGAACTCAAGGGTTTGCCAGAATTCTTAAATTTTGAACTAAACGATGACTTATTGATGTATTTTCTAATGTTTTTTCATGTATTTATTTATTTGTGGATTAAGTAAATATTATTATATTAATATTGTTTCCTTTGTTTATTATCAATGAGATGACTTCAATAACAGGCTTTGTGTCTGGGGATTCACCTTATTTGCAGTATTTTTAATGAGATCATGCAGCCTTTGTTTTTAATATTATTTTTTTTCTAACGAAAGGTACATGATTTTGTTTCGTAATTTTATTCTATATTTTTATGTTTTTTCTGCAAATTATCAATTGCAAATAAAACTTATTATTATTATTATTATTACCTCGGCAAATGTAAATACGAGATCTAATCAGGTGGAGGGCTTTCGAGTACCGAGACGATATACGACTTTTGGACAATGCCATTACTGTTTCCTAGCTGCCCAATCGGATAATATCGGCCAAAGACATAATAGTAATGGGATGAAATCTGTAAAAAGGTACCTCAAATTATGGTTAGTTACCTTCAGTAGAAGAGAAATGGAGAATGTTTTTTCATGTTATTATAATAAGAAATACGTACCTACATTCTTCTATTTTTAATTAGTTATTTATGGATATATATGTAATATAGGTCCAGTTATTTTAATTATTTATTACTAGAATTATTTCCTTTGAATAGGATTTAATTACCCCAATGTATTTAATTATGTCAATTTTGTAATTATTAATTTATTATATTATGGACTTACAATTTATAATTATATTACAAAATTTGGGTTTTGTGATGATGGTTAATTTACAGTATTTTTTTTCTTTCGGTTATTTAACTTACTTGTGGCTTTAAAACCATTTAGGTTGAATTTGTATATATGTAAATAGCATTTTCTCAATTTTCATGACAGCTTTGAATGTGAACATCTACGAAAATCTGTGTTTAATTCTGTGTTGAAACATCTTCCTAGTTTATATCAACGACATTCCTGATTGCATTAGGTCCGTAACGTCGTAACACATCCCTCATTTTTAGCGACAAAAGTCAAGATACGCTTAAAAAATGAATTAATGAAACTGTTGATAGGCTTGCTATATGGTTCCAAGTTAACAATTTGTTGCTCAATATTTATAAATCAAAATCCTAGTACCTACTTCTTCTTGCAGATATTTGAAATCAATGAAATAGAAGTTTACATTGGAACAAATCGATTAGACAATATCAACACAATTTCTAGGACTAAGAATCGAGCAACACTAACAATGGTCAGATTACTTAGCTGAACTAACTAAAAAGCTGTGCAGTACCATGGCTATGATGCCGCTAAATCCAGTTTACTTAGGTACTTCCATTCCCTGATAACCTAGGGCCTGGTATTCTAGGGAATATCAGCAAATTTTACCCGAATTCTCCTACTTTAAAAAGGGCAGTGATATTTTATGTAGTGTCTCCAAAAACTCTTTGTAAGCCTCTCTATATTAAATTGAGAATTATGACTTTTTCTTTTCCTATATAACCAAAACAATATGTATGTCCGTAAACACTTAACAGATGGTGAATAGTGATTTTCATTACCAGGACACCAGGATCTGATCTACAATTTATGTCACAAATCTGATCTACATTTTAATAGATATCGACTCAGCAAAGTAAAGGGTGTTTTTTATAGAGGTATAGAACTTTAAGTTGGCAACACTTTTTTAAATGGCGGCCATTTTGTAAGCTGTCAAG
>JAOPUG010000333.1:20159939-20169951 GCA_027564375.1 Micropterix facetella | reverse complement strand
AAGGCTACATGCATGTCAAGTTTCATGCTTTCTTCCGGATGGGACCGTATTCAACGCACGAACGTCAGGCAGACTCGGCGATAGTGCAAGTATGATTAATATTTTTTGATACTTTTGAGTACAGAAATGAACCGATTTCCGAAATTTTGATGTATATGCGCCCACCGTGCGCATATACGAAGAAGATGAATTTTAATAAAAGAAATAGGAGTCTGAAATTGACTCTATGTTCATTTTTCAATTAAACGTGTTTCGGAAGATTGATCACTACAAAACAACTAAATTAATATTTGCAAATGTGATATATTAAGTGGCAATGCGACATATTGTTGTATTTATAACACTTATTCAACAATGTAAAAGTATGTCCTATGATGGTAAATTAGGCGCCTAAAACTTGCATAAAAATGTGAAATAGCTCTTAAGAAGCTGTACTAAGGGGCAAACAACTACAAACTATATTGGAAATACGTACCAAGTAAATGATTAAAATGTGATGATGTAATATTTGGCATTCTTTTTATTTGTTTATTATAATCTTTCAAAGAACCAAAAAATATATTACTTGTCATGCGCCATTTCAGAAGAACGTTATCTCCGCGCAAGCAATACTAGTCTTTCGGCGTATTGCGTCCCGCATGTGTTTCCTTTTCCGTAAGAATGGTATCTCCGCGCAAGCAATAATATGATTTCGGAGTATTGCGGCCCGCTGGTATTTCGCTTGGCATATCATTCCGCAAGAGTTGCTCCTTAAATAGCCCAAGTTCATATTTTTTCTCAGAGTGTGTAGGTGTATGACAGTATTCCCGGCAGCTTAATCTCGAGATTCTTTTTGTTGGGATATTAATTAGAATAAAATTTTATTTCAACCTGCCAGTATAATAACAGCCAGCTTCGTGTGCACAGATGCATATGTCTGCATCCATACTGCGGGCGTGAAGTGAAATCGATTCGAAACGCGTCTGTCCAAAATGTGTTATGTGCAGTGTCGGCACTCGCAGTCGATTGTGTACAATCGAAGACATTGACCTGTTCATTTTCGAGCGATAGTATTACAGTGAACGACAGCGACAAGTTCTCATTACCAAGCGTTTCTCTGCCCTACGGACTTCCTAAACCTTTAACACCTGCAGTACTGGGCGGCTTCGCGATTAACTAAACCTGAACTGTGGGATTTTATACATGAATAAAATATACTACCATCATATTTATAATGTTCATTTAAAGTTATTGACTGGAAGATATACCTTGCTGGGATAAGAGCAAGCACTCGAATGATGCTCTCTATTTGTAATTTACCTAAATGTGATTTCTTAATAAAAAGTAAATTATTACAATAAACTTTCTTAATAAGATCATCATTTTCAATTAAATTAAATTAAACTACAAAGTGAAAAACAAATCAGTTCTTAATTTCTCGAATCAAGCTTAAATATTACTTACGAAATACTGACAAATCTGATTTATACAAAACCTATTTTATCCAGATGATACAATTTCAGAGGAGTAGCAAAAACCAAGACAACCCATTCTCAGTTATTTTTGTTAAAGATCTGTTTAAATGTATTGTCTGTAGGCCTATCTACTCTTGAAAATAACAAAGAAAACGATTTTCAAATAATACTATTCAGTTTTCAATTTAGGAAAATGATTTTTATCATATGTCATTCGATAATGTCAAACCAAAACATATACAACACCAATATAATACTACTCTAGATTAATCTAGACATTTTTTAAAAAATACATTTGAATTATGAAAAAGAATATCTGACATAGAAAAACAATATCTGACATAGATTCAATTGAATTGAATTTAATGATTTCTTGCAAATTATAAATGTATAGGGGTAGAGACTTGAGAAATAATTATTTTCGCAACCTTTATTGAAACCTTTACTGAAAAAACTTAATCTTAAAAACAGCCGTGGTTTGACGAATATATTTAAGAGGTCTCATCACATCCAACTCTCCATGCAAAGCAGAAAACTGTTTGCAAGGTTGTTTGTTATTTAGTGTTATCCGGATATTTTGAAATACGTATCTTCATTTGAAAGATATCCAGACTTATTTGGAGAGGAAAATTTAACTTTCTTGAAAAAACCAGACATATTTAAAACTCTAATTAAACCCAAAATCCTTATTGGAAAAACGATATTAAAAAGTCTTTGTTGTTTGTGGATATTTTGAATTTTTGACTGCCAATCATAGTAGATATCCTTCAAATAGACATGTTTATAATTAAAATTCCGGGAGGAAATAATTAATAACTTCAAAAACACATGAGAGCATTTGTATGCAGTCTGACTAAAGTAAGTAGTTTTCCGCGTATATGAAAATATCATGCTTCTGACCTTTTTAAAAAAACAAAACAAGCATTATCAGCAAATATTATTTATGACAAGCATTATTAACTTTGTTGTATGTTTTGAAATTAAAGTGATCACTGTCTTACCCATAGAACTTGGCATTATCTAACATTATGGGATATTGTACGTTTTGAACGTGATTGCGGATAAAGTCGGTTTTGCACCAAATTTTTTTGGATAATGTAGGGTTAGATCTCAACACTATTTTTTAGCACTTATTTTCATATTGAAATACATGGATATTAAATGTCAAGATATATCTCAAATATGTACCGACCCATGGAGAATACGAATCGAGTGTTAGATCACTTTCGACCAAAAATAGATAAAGTAGGTTTTAATTCTATGCACCACAAAAACATATCGCATTATAAAATATGTAAAGATAAATCTTTTTTTTTCGGTCTATATACGTTGTCCAATACCGACAGGAGTGAGGTAGGTGTAGATAAATAGACATAAACAAAAAAAGTACAGAAAAAATAAAAATCAAGAAGTTCATATTAATACGAACTACACCATAGCTACTAGAAATTTTGTAGGCGCCTCTGACACGAAGTGAAAATGTCTGAACAACAAACATTGTGGTTTGAATCTCCTACCGCATAATGATTTGGTTCTTGAAAACTTGTTATGCTTCTGTAATTTTGACTACTGAGAGTATTCCTTCATTTGGTTTCAATTAAACCTTACTCCACTGTTGCATTCATGAGTAATAAATAAATTTGATTCGTTCCTTTTTTATAATGCTACAATAGTAGGTAACTATTACTAGATATTCATGCTAGTATCATTGTGAACAGCTTTTTGTTGCACCAATAATCCAAATGCTCTATGAATCGCAAGTTTTCCAAATTATTTTTGTCTATTTCTGTATCCATCGCACTTATACAACATTATTCCAGGTTATATAGACAGTTTTAAACTAATGCAGATGGAAGTTAGTAATTCATTTACGGCTTTCCCGAAGTTTATCTTTTTCTTGTTTATCGTACAGTTGTTTCCCATAGTTAAAAGTCTCCCCGAAGTTGAGACTGTTCTTATTCACAATTATTATTCGCAAAATAAAATCATGACATAACTCACCGCCTTCGAAGACGCCGATTATGCGAAGAAAAACAAACAGTCTATCCAAACACGACAAAACTTCCAAATGTCATCAACAAGTCCTATTTGCCGATCAATTAACAATTCATGTCATGTATTGCTGTCGATATCTACCACTTTTGAATTCAAATCACTGCAAAGACGCGTATTTCATTCATCGTTTACGTTTCGAACTATTAGAGCGCGCGATATCGTAGTAAATTGTAAGGTTTCACTGTGCGCGCGCGTGCGCCCCGCTCTGTTACTAAAGGCTAACTGGCGCGAGATTCGAGATGCGACGTCCGCGCCCGTTGTTTATGTTTTTCTTTCATAAAGAAAATGCAAGATATGCCCGAGTGTGTATCGTATTATAATCCTAAATAATGAAAACTGTAGCAATCAGATACATATTGTAAATGCTGCGGGCGAACCCGCCATCTCAGGATGTTATACCGATCGTTGTCGTTGGTGCGCGAACCTCTACCTGGTGTAAGAAATTACGACTCGTGGCGCCTTTTGCAATAGTCACCGGGTCGGGTAGTCACCATGCCTGTTTAAAGGTATGCGACAACAGGTCAGCCTCTACCCCACTGTCTTAGGAAAACTTTGGGGAACTAATGGGGTTGTGCAGATTGGATCACATAACCGCATATATCTTTGGTCGACCCAACACCCATCCGGCAGCCTCACCGGAGAGGCTTACCTGAAGAAGCCGAGTGCAGATCTTGGGGAATACCTCGGGCGGCCCTGGGTGTTTGATGCACTGGTTGGTTTACCGGCCTTTGCTCAATCGGCGTATAGCCGGGGAGTCTGATTGCGCTTTCTATAGAGCGGAGGTAGATATTTACCTTATGATGTCTATCCTTAGAAACGATCCATTGGCCACCCAATCTTAGGTAAGTAGCCAAGTAATAGGAACGATTCGGATCTGCGATAAATTCGATACGATTTGACGCTTTCATAAGGTAGAGGCCGCGCAAGCGACTTCGAATCCGTGACCAGACGGGTGGATGGAGAAATCCAGTCAAGCCTAAGACTTAACAACTGACGATTAAGATAGGGTGAATTTTGGAACAATGTGTGGGCATATTGACCATATATTACCTATATATGAAGCAGTGGCTTTACTTTGCTTAATGTTAGCAAAAAAAGAAGTACTTAATGCTAATATATTTTAATGTATATTTGTAATTATTCGTGTCTTTTACACGTACATTTCACTTTCACTATCTACTTTTACTATACCTACCATTTTACCATACTTTTTATGGTTGTTAAAATTTATAGAATATAGAAGTAATGAATAATTATGGAAAAGTTTTCAGGAGTGGTTGATAATTTCGTATAACAAATCGAATAAGTCAGTAGGCAAAACATTTTATAGGTGTTTCCTATAAAATATTTAGCCTACTGACTTTTTTGATTTGTTATAGGAAATTGTCTATCACACCTGCAAAATTTTCCATAATATTTATTACATTTGCATTCAGTGACTTTCAACAACTGTGAAAAGTATTGTAAAAGTAGTTAGCTTTAAAATAAGTGAAAGTGAAATATTAGTGTTGTCGCCACTTGGGTGTGAACTTGGACGATTTTCTTAAAATAATACAATGAGCATATCTACGCCCTTTTTATATGTGTAGTGAATTTTCCACGACTTGTGTTTTCGTTTATTTCGGTCGCATCGCGACGATGTTTATAAAGTAATTTTAATTCCGCTGACAACACTGAAATAGATTCTGGAACGATTAGTCAGTGTTTACAGCGATATACATAGAATATAGGCTAATCGTTATGAAGTTTTAAATTATTAGATAAATCATTTAAAGGATTTTCGATTGGTTTTATTCACTATCAATATACCAATATGAAGTCCTAAATCCAGATTCGTTTTACCAAAGCCAGACATTGTTACGAGCGAAGCAACGATAATGCTAGTAATAAATGAAGCTAGTAATAAATGAAGAGCCAATCAGTTTCACCCGCCTGCTTTAGTGCGATATGCAAGTAGTTATTATGTTGGAAAAACTAATTTACGAGTAACATTATACCTAGATTGGACATTCATACACAATTACTTCGGTCCACCCTGCGGGAATGACCTTAGTTACAATCGTACGAAAAATGTATCGACATTAAATCATCCAAGAAGTTTTTTCTCGACGTTCCACATGCAGACAGATACATTTTTTGCGGTGTAACTGGACTCTAGGACTTGGAAATTAAAACGTCCAAAAATATTTTTCTCGGCGTTTCTCATATCCTAGAGTCCATCGGAACCAAAATAAAAATAATGTCTCTTTGTTTGGATGTGTGGATGTTACTATTAACGATAACACGAAATCGATTCGACCGCTAGATGGCATCAAAATTCAGAATTTTATGTTTTAGTCAGATTTAACTAATATATTATACATTACAAGAAAATAATCGTATGGGCCGAAGTTTGATAAACCCTTGGGGTTTCCCCCTGTTTAAAGTTGTATTGGAAAATAAACATATGTATTCGACAGTTTAGAAAAATTCATCATGTCAGAAATGAAAAAAACCATCGTATCGGAGCACTATTCTCCTGTTCTTATGTGTCTAAATTACTGTATTTTTTTCAGATAGTTTCGAGTGTCGTACTCCATGTTTGTAGTTTCGAACAATGTGATCAAAGCACATACTCATATTTTTCCTTCCCTTTGCCGTTTCCGTCTCTTGATAGTGTTTAACTGCTTTCAAAATCTAATTACAAGTGCGGAATGTTGACATGACGTACCAATGGGTGCCCAGAATATCAATCAGCTTGGTTTTGTATATCAATACAGTGAGCCTGAGTGAGCGTCCATGTTTCGAACCCATTCAGAAGAATATTATAAACATTTCATCTCAATTATTTTCCTTAAAAGGGGGTAAGAATAATAACGCGCCTAAGTGCTGTTTAATATTGATATTCCGCGGTAAATTACATGTAATAACAACGACGATCTAATAAGTCAATGTCGGGAGTTGACGTTGACTCGTCAATCAACAGCTTCACAAAGCCGCCGCTTAATCGATTGCAACCGTTCAGTCAATTACGTCACTAGGACTCAAATTGAATCTGCACGCATTAATGTGCAATTTGCAATGTGAAAAGGTGCACATTTGTAATTAAATTCCGAAAATTGTGATAAAAATAAACAATATAAATAATATTGAGCAAATTTACCGCGTGAAGTTTTTGGCACCCTCCGTTTTACGCGATGTTGCAACCGCCGTTGTCCAGGGTAGACTAAAGTGCTGTCAATCGACATCCGCTGTTCTGCGAGCAGGCAGTAAACAGTGCCATGATGGTAATTTTATTGCGAATTGTGTGCGGATTCATCCCCAAAAATATATTCCCGGGCAGATATTCTCCTTGTCGCCAGTGTCGCCATTGCTTCGAAAATTCATACAAAATAATAGGTACAAATTTGATAATTTTCAAAATAATGTATTATTTATTCATCTAGAATTATTCAGCGTATTAAGCGGCGAAGATTTTAATAATTACAACAGTGTCTTTTTCAGCCGATCGAAGCGGATCTCCTTACTCTGTGAGAAGTCGCATAATGACAAGTTCCTGCGCTTGGCAAACGCAGGGCATTCCCGCAAGGAGGTACCGGAATACGCTGTAGTACCGTTATCAATCTTTCGAAAATTGACATTAACCAGCCGACAAAAGAAATTCTTAGCAGGGGAATAAATTAAGTACCGGAAAGTATCATCCGTGGCATTGAAGAAGTCATCTCTCGTAACAAGATCCCCGCACTAGAGGCCGACTTATTGTGACAGGATGTGGCTGTTTTGGTACGCAAGGCAAGCTCCTGAAGCCGAACACATACCCGCCAAGAGGAAAGCGTTAAAATCTCTACGGAATAACAAATATTATAGTTGTCTTGCGGGCCGATAAAGGCAACGCAACCGTCATACTTGATACTGTGGATTACGAGCGAAAAATTGGGACGCTTCTAGAAGACACCGACACGTACGAGAAGGTGAATTATAATCCCAAGGCCAGAATCAGTAGGAAAACTAGAGATATAATTAAAAAATCTGTCACTTCTCTCACAGAAATAGCTTACCTCTCCAAACCACGAAACGTACAGCCCCCGAAATGATATGGCTTACCTAAAATCCATAAAGATAATGCACCATTGAGACCAGTTGTAAGCCAAATCGACAGCCCAACATATCATCTGTCGAAAAACTTAGCTGGTGTTCTCCAGCCGCTTACGGGCAAAACGACGTCTTACGTGAAAGACTCACGGCATTTCGTAATCATTGTTAAAAACTTAAAACTGGCCAAAGACGAAATAATGGTGAGCTTTGACGTCGAGTCTCTATTTACGAATTTACCCATTTCGGATTGCCTTACAGTAGTGAGAGACATACTAATGTCTGAGGGCCTCCCGATTAGCTACGCCGACATGCTTAAATATTGCATGACATCCTACTACTTTCGGTGGAGCGGCGTATAATAAACAAATCGAGTAGCAATGAGATTCCCCGTATCGCCATTAGTTAGCGACGTATACATGGAATATTTTGAGGAATTAGCCATAAAAGCCTCCAAAATTAAACCCATTCGCTGGCTTCGCTATGTGGATGACACCTTCTGTATCATGAAGGGTAATATAGAAACGGTGGAAGAATTCCTGGGTCATCTAAACTCCATTCAGCCAAAAATTAGATTCACCTACATATGAAGTAGAAAATGACGGCTGTCTGGTATTTTTGGATGTCAAATTGACAAGAAGAAGTGACAATAATCTCGGACATACATTATATCGGAAGCCCACACATACGGACAGATATTTCCATGCCAGATCACACCATCATCCCTATCATCTTCGTTTAGTGCAAACGTCGCTCTTGAATCGAGCACGCGATCTATGCGACGTTGAGCATTTTCCAAAGGAAATGGAACATGTCAATAATGTCCTTAGGAAAAATGGTTTCGGAAGGAATCCGAGGAAACCCAGAAAGCAAGCAGATTAAGAGCATTCTTACCATACTTCAAGGGCGTGACTGATCGAATAAGTAAAATGCTTAACAAATTCAATATAAAAACGATCTCCAAACCGACCCAAAACATAACATGATCTCTGAGGCCTGTAAAGGGCGTAATACCACTGCAAACTCCAGGTGTGTATAAAGTCGAATGCATATGTTGGACAAATGAAACGGCCCATAGCCACTCGACTGATGGAACACATCAAAGCTGTAAAAACGTTCAGCGAGAAAAATCGGCGATCTGCGAACACATCTTGGATACTGGAACCAACCACTGGGTGCAGTTTCAAAATCTCATCGTGTTGTCCAAAGAACAATTTTACTTAAGCCACTGAAATAAGAAGAACCCCGAACTTCAATAGACAGCGATTTAAAACTCTCTACTATGGAACCCTCTTTTTAAAAAGTTCTCAATGCCCATCGACGAGTGCGAGAACGTAACGCAAGATACAGTGAGAGTTGTGTGCACGACAGATTTTCGAAATTCGCGCGCGCTGAACCCGCCTACCCACCACCGTTACAATCTGCGCTGTAACTGCAGCAGTTTTCCGCCTATCCGCAGAACAACGGATGAAAATTGATGGCACTTCAGTCTACCCTGGACAACGGCGGTTGCAACATCGCCGAAACGTCGGGCGCTATAAACGTCAAGCGGTAAATTCGTTTTATCTTATTTATAATGTCAAGCAACCACGATAGTATTCGATTTCATACTATAAAAATATTGTAAAGTGTGTCTCTCTTCTGGCAAATATTTCCATTTGTCAAGTTTTTTATAAAATTTGTCAAATTTTTGGGATTGGAAAAATCCAACCGGTAGCAAGTGGGGTTGGAAAAAACCGCAATTGCGCCGCAGGAGTAACTGCTGTCAATATTTCCACTAGTCATAGGTACGTAATGTGAAAGCAGTATTGCTTATAAATTCAATTACAATACGTAACATGCTGGAATTGTTGCTATTATTCCTAGAACGATATTTCTTAAAACGGTAGAAGTCCGCTATTCCTACGAACTCGCATGTTTTCGGCAATGAGCTTATAAAGGCATGTTTTATATTTAAAAAAATGTGGTCGATTTAACCTATATTTCATAACAAAAATTCTCTGCCATTTAAAACGACTTCACAATTAATTATTGAAGTTCGAGAAAATTACTCTGGCTCAATTTTTTCCATTCCCCAGGTTGGTCGCTGCTGTGACGTTACTTCACCTCGGCTATATATCATTCTTTTTCGTTTCGTTGCCTGTCGGCGGGTTGCTCTTATCCAAAAGAGTAAAAAATGAGCTATAAATACTGTATTGTCCTCTATGGGCCGTGCAGCCTCGGGTCATATGGCCAATTTTGTTAATTCGGTCGACATGACCCACCGGCAGCGTCCTCGAAGAGGGACTAAACTGGTGAACCCGCTACTGCGGTTGAGCTGAGGGAACACCTCGGGCGACCCTGGACATTGATGTATTGGTCGGTTTTACCGGCTTCGCTCAACTGACGAATAGCCACGGGGGGGGGGGGGGTATGAATAAATCATTTGTTTT
>JAOPUG010000333.1:20124296-20134452 GCA_027564375.1 Micropterix facetella | reverse complement strand
CTCGTTTGCATACACACCCATTGAAGCGAGCTGCGTATTCACTATCTCGCCTGCACCTTCCCTCCGTAGTCATGTGCGTTGGCCTCCTCAATCAACTAGTGTTGCAATTTGAGTTGATTGTTGATTTATTTCTACTACACGTGTGACGCGCACGTTTTTTAGTTGCGATTTATATACGTTTAAAATACTATGCTGTACACATAATCTGTATTAGGTATAATAATACATGGCCAAATGGCCAACAGCATTTATATCTTGTGCACAATCAATTTTCTTCCTGCTGACAAGGACCCCCTGTAAGTCGAAATCGACCCCTGGGGGTCTATACATATACCACTTTGGGAATCATTGACTTAAATCATTATAATATTCCTTTTCAATCAGGTAGTTTTGAGCCGTTTCTTGAAATGTTAAGTCTTATCTTCTCTAACAAGAGTTTTAAAGCTAATTGGCAGTTTATTATATTTTGGACTTTGTCTGACGACATCACTGTTACAATGCAACGTTTCTATGTCCATGTGTCTAATGCGTTTGCTTTTGTCTAGATGTCGTTTGTGTTTATCTAAGCGATGAAATGTGAACATGATGCATTGAAATGTATAGAAGGAAGCCAATGTCATAATTCCAAGTAATTGGAATCTGCCTCTTCAGCTATCTAGCGGAGATAATTCGTATTGCATTTTTTTACGAAAACACTTTTTGGCGTTTTTTAGCGTACTAGCTTACATACCAGGGGGCGGGGTGATAAAAACCTGGCCTAGCAAGGAAATACTCAGTTTAGCGTGACAAAATTAAACTGAGTATCTACAAAATAAATTTGGTTTTTTTATTTTTCGACATATTATCCTTTAAGCCTTACGCGCTTAGTTCATCTACGCTCCAAAGCAGTTATGGCATCCATACAATTTCTTTCTTCAACGCCTGCAAAATTATCCCCTACAGCAGCCGTAACGTCATCATTCCTATCAAATTTCTGTACGCCTAGAAAAAGTTTGAGCTTGGGAATAGGTAGAAGTTTCACGGTGCTAGGTCAGGCGAATAAGTTAGATGGAGCGACAAATCGTATTTTTTGCTATAGCTTTAACGCATGCGTGAACCTTGGCATTGCCTTGGTGGTAGATCATTTTTAGAGACAGACCTGGTCTTTTTCGCTGAATATATTCACGTGGCTTGTGTAAAATATTAGCGTAGTATTCACCAGTAATAGTTTAATCCAACGGAAGGTAATCTTTCATCAAAATTCTGTTTGCATCTCAAAAGGCGGATACCATCACTTTCCTAGCCGATTTCAAAGCTTTGGCTTTCTTTGGAGAAGAATACCAGATACATTCCTCTATTTTGAATTCTGGTGCATAGTAATTGACTCATATTGCTTCTGTTTTTACCAATCGCCGCAAAAAATCGTTCTATTTATTTACTCTTAAAATGGCTGTGAGAGTTTAGCATCCGATTTTTGAACGAGAATAAGCAAACGCGGCCACCAACAATTTTTTTAAGTGACAGCTTACAAAAAAAGTATTTAAAAATTTAGAACATTGATAGATAGAAACGTCCTTTTTAAATTCTGTCCGAATTTATCATTTTAAGTAGTGTAAGACAGGTACTTATCATCCCGCTTACTTACATTGAGCCCAAAACACGATGCCTGTTGTAAATTACTTTCAAAATAAGTATGGTATACAACTTTGTATCCTTAATTACAAGAACGATTATCATTTCAATCCCCCAAAAATTATAACTTTAGCCTGGTCTAAAACTGCCATTTTAGCTGGCAGCAAGTAATCTCTTGCAGTGTAGCTTTAACGACGCGTTGATGTCGGGTTCGGCGAGAGTGCGCCGACAGCCGCATTATGTTAATCATATTCATGTATTCTGGCAACGCTAATATAAATGCTTTACAATAATCCTCGCGCTCGCCTCGTCTCGAGGAAAAGCTCACGCCAAAGCAAAGGTGACGCGGAACGACCACCACCGTAGACTTTCTGCGAAGCGCGCGCATACTCGTCAGTGGTCGTGACTGCGGCTAGTCCAAGGGTGAGCAATTGATTTGTCCTATTCGAGACCTGGTAATTTATGGTCAAGGACATACGCTATATAGAAATGGTTTATTGAGTCAAAATGCATCTGCATTTGTATAGTATAGCCACGCGTGATGGTGCCGCAGCGGTGCAGGATGTACGGTGCAGCGACACTCGTTGGCAGAGGCCCAGATCGGGCGAGCGCTGGTTACCTACTGACTAGTTGAAGACATGGGCGACGCGGAGGTAAGAGACGACGAGGAGTCGAGGAGTCGCGTAGGCAGTAGTAATATTTATGTAACTGTAAATCGATCCGGCACCTTACCCTCTGCTAGTATTCTGCGAAAGAGGAAAATTCTACGAAACAATAACAATAGAATTGTGCTGTCAAATTATAATAAAGCAATTAAAAATTATTATGCTTCGATCGTAAGCAAATGATTTTGTGTAATAGGCGTATATTGCGTATTATATCTATTCCAATATAGCTTAATTTAAGATTAATAACATAAGATATATAGAAGCGGCTCATTGAGTCAGAATATGCATCCTAAGCTACGCGTGTTGGTTATACTAACTGGTTGAAGACTAGAGCGCTAGGACAGCCTCCGTCGGCTGAGCCGAGGGAGGCAGTCCAGAGATTTGAGGCGGGGAGGAGTCGAGGGTCACGTAGGCAGTAGTGATGTGCAAAATATTTGCTGTACATCGATCCGACAAAGTAGCGGTGAAAAACGCGCTGAAAGTAGCGGTGAAAAACGCGCAGGTACAGTAGAAGTTCATCGGGTAAGCTGCAATGCCTATGTCCATCGCTCTATGATATCCCGCTTTAGCGACTGGTATTATTCGCAATCTATGCGTTATACATATATGGCAAATTTGAAAAACTCCAAGTAGAAAGTTTGAAATAGTTAAAAATCTGTAGCAGAAATGGAATAAACCTGCCAATGGAATAAACAGTTTCGGAAGTAGTGAATCACGCTCACCGTGTGAAGGTGACGATGAGACCTTATTTTGCTGATTTCAAAGCAATGCCGTTTAAATCATTAAAATGTACGAGAAAATGTGTAAAACAGTATGCCCTCTTCCATCTGACCGAAGTTTTCCATTGGAAAATTGAATGTTTCCAGTCGGTGACTATCATAGTAATGCTTAATAAAGTACGGCAGAACCGTTGGAGCATTAAACGGAATCTTTACATAGCGTTGGATTATCGTCACATATAGGCTTGCGCATTTCATTTATACTGTATTAAATCAAAATATTAAGAACAGGGCAATGGAAGAGAGACGGATTGAACAACAAATGACGAATGTTTATATACATACATAAATTTGTAATTTTAAACTAATATAGTCTAGCTAGATCATCCAAACTCTGTACAACATACTCGTATTCAAGAATAAAGTATTATCTATACAACATTTAATCGCGGATTTACTTGGCGAAAGCCTTTAGTCACAAAGGGCGACCTTGGCGAATAACCAAGAATTTCTGATATCAATTTCTCAAAAAAAAAAAAAATGCTAAATCTACCCTCATTGTCATGACACCAAAAGCAGTAAGAACTTTATTCTCTTTCTTTGGCTACCTTCACTGTGTCTCAGTATTCAGCGGATATTATTCTGTTTCTTGCTTAACTAGGATTGTAGTGTTTTTCAGCCGATCACATATTATGACCAAACTTATTGCCTTCTCTCGCTTCAAGTTCTCAGCGCTGACGACAAGTCATTTGTTACAGAAGAGTCGGGACTGCCCCGGGAAATTAATGGAGACAAGATTAATTGTTGGTCTTTTCCTTCAATTTTCTCTCCAGAACACCAACTAATACAAAACATTGGCGGTCGAGCAGATGCGGGTCATTTATTATATTGGCTAGTGGGGCAGTGGGAATTTTGAAATTGACCTTAAAAGTGGTTTTTTTTAAGTATTATAATGTAAACAAACACGTATATATTACGTAAAACCACAATATTTAATACTAAATAAACAATCACTATTAAACAGTTTCTAAATGTAATAATAAACTGTGGCAAGGGGAAACCCCAAGGGTTTGTCAAACAATTTAGATGTTCAGGGTAGTTTAAAAGAACTACCTGAACTGAGCACGTAAACTACAAGAGATCTATTGTGCCACTCATATAATGACTCCCTCAATTAAGCGGAATTACTTTGTGCAAGGGGTTCAAATGTTACGTCAGAGATAAAACTCATGAGGTCTCAAATATTCTTCCGCTTTCATTGCTCTGAGAGAAAAAACTTTCCAAAACTTTGTACGGTTGATAGTGAACATTCGATGTTACTTACAATAAATACGATAAAATGGAAAAAATATGAAATGCAAATAATTTTATGTCCATGAAACCGACGTTTCCATCCGCCAGCCGACGTTGATCCCCAGGGAATTTATTTTTATAATTATTCTATAACGAATAATCAAGGGCTCATATTGGTGGAAAAAGTCGTAAAATAAAAGCCGTCAAGATGTTGGTAAAATACGAACAATTATCAATATATGTATTATTAAAACCGCGCCGCGGCCAACGTTCATACCACTTTGAATACGCCGGTTCTCATCCGATCACCGAAGTTAAGCAGCGTCTAGTGTAGCCAATACTTGGATGGGTGACCGTCTGGGACCACTGAGTGATTTTGCCTTTTTTGCGTTCTTTCCGTAATTAATTTTATTCTATGCTTT
Source organism: Micropterix facetella (assembly GCA_027564375.1). Taxonomy (NCBI): domain Eukaryota; kingdom Metazoa; phylum Arthropoda; class Insecta; order Lepidoptera; family Micropterigidae; genus Micropterix; species Micropterix facetella. The sequence goes on along the minus strand of JAOPUG010000333.1, from coordinate 20,129,739 downwards.
AATTACTTTTTCCTCTATTGATACAATTGTAAAGAAAAAGAATTTCCTTCTCCACTTCTAGTTTTTCTTCTCCGACTTGGATTAAGAAAATAGGTTTATCATTGGATATAATTCCATAATACCCAGCCATCTTGTTAGACAATAATGATTTTAATATTTATTCATATATGTATTTGTTATAGCTTACCTGTAATATAGAAAATAGAACTGATAATATAGAAAATAAAACTGTCATCATAAAATTGCCATGTCAAAATTATTGAAAGCTGAATCGCAAAATTTTGAAATCTCTCTAAGGTTTTCTAAACAATATATTATTGTATTGATTGAATTGGCATTTTGATCTTTCCATACCGTCCCTACATCATTGTAGGGCCAGTGAAGTATCAGGCCCTCATAAAGTAGTAGAGTATATTTATTATAAGATAATAAAAAATCTGTAGCCTTAGCGGATGCGATTCCAACTGCTCAACTGATATTACTAAATGCTTCGTATTGCACAGTCAACGCACCGCCGCATTGCGTTTGTTCCCCTGATACTCCATTTCTCGCCCTGTGACACATCAATTAATTGTAATATTTTACTTATTACAATAAGAAAACGAAACAGTAGGACGAACATGGACGAAATTGAACTAGGATCGGCGCATTAGCCGTAACGATCGATTGACAAAAGATTTTTCTATATCTGATGCAATTTACCCGAGTTATAGTGTATACGAACATTTTTCGCGCACGATTTCAAGACTGGGCCACTATGGTGGCTGAAGTAAAGCATTTTACTTCAGCCAATTTAAACAAAACTTTTCTCATACTTGAATCATAACAAAATACTTATACATATGTAGGTAGGAAAAACACGAATCGGCGCCATCGAGACGAGCGACAAGGAGCCGGATACATTAGGTAGGTACTTATCCAAATAAAAACAAACCACTTTAAATACAATCGGAGACAAAGCCCTTTTTAAAACACTGCCTCTAATTGGGAATTATTAAATATGTGTTGGTGTTGAATACCAACCGAAAGACGGCGAAGGAATAATCGGCGATAACGACGAATTGAATCTTCTTCATATATTGAATGCTTATAACCGTAATATTAGTTATTATTGATTACTTTTGTGAACACTTTAATTTAACATAATTTTCATAACTTTCTAACATGTCAATTCGGGTGTTAATGCTGCAGAACTTTTAGAGAAAGGAATATTAATAAGATATACACGTTTATAGCGTTATAAAGAATAGAAAAACAAATTTTATTTCAAAACAATTCAAGCGCCGACTCGCCAAGCCCGTTAAAAAGTTAAGTGAACAACGAAATATAAAGACATTAGCGAAAACGCGAATATGCGAAAACACCAAATGAATAAACATTATTATCAGTAACTGCCTTATAAGACCCAGATCAAAATCTACCCTTTGTGCATGTATTTCGAGACATTATGATTGAATCCTTGATTAGACCTTCAGTGCGAAACAGTGATAGTCCCTTGTGCAGTGACGATAAAAGACACTCTGAACGAACATTCGGATTGCAATGACTGTTATTTTGGAAAAGGCGTTTATTATGAGTAATTCAACTTATTGAGTCATTATATAAAATTGTCTAGTTATACGAATTCATATGTGTACACGACGAAATGTAACCAATTATAGAAAGATGTAAGAAAAGCAATTTAGACAAACTTATAAAAAATATGTAAAAACTTTTTGTCATTGTTATTTTTGTCAATATTTTGTTATTGTTATACTGTATTGTTTTGATTTTCAACTGTATAAAATTGCTTTCACAGATTATATGTTTGTTGTGAAAGGAAATACGACGAACACCGATGTACACTTTAAAACAAAATAATATGTTTAAAGGAGACAATAAAAAAATTAAAAAAAAAAACATGTGCAAATTTTAGAAAATAAAAACAACCCAAATTTAAAAAAAATATGTATTAAAAATGATACGGTTACCAACTCATCGAAACGGAGGCACGACAAACTGTGAAGGACAATGGTTCTGCGTCGATGTTTACCACCTTACATTGGTTTTCCACCAAGGCTGTGACCACCATGGAACTATTGTCTCCTGGTCAGTCGAATGGAGTTACATGGCATGTATATTCTTCAGAGCTGCGAACTTCCTCATTCTGGCAGACTTAAGACTTTCGAGCCTTAGTAGCTCTTCCGACTGACGGTTGCGGTTTGGGACGAGAGGTCGCTTTTAGTTGCTATTAGCTGGCATATAATGGTCTGCAAGTACGATACGATTGTTGTTTAAGAACGAATATCGTACGAGCACCGTTAACGGCAGGCGGTTAAGAAGATTCCTAGCGCCCGCGCGCCGCGGTGCGGTGGATCATACTTAACCCGAAGGGGTCTGGGAACGTATGTCCTCTAAGACGTGGGATAGATGTCGACCTATCGTCGCCTACCCATAGAATCGACCCGATGGTGACCCAATCTCGGGTGGTCTTTCGAGTAAAGGACGCCACGGGTCCGCGATATTCCAAGTTACGGCAATGCCGCGTAATCGCGATAGTTAGAGATTGCGCAAGCGACTTCGAGCCCGTGACCAGACGGCAGGTCGGAGAAATTTGACCAAATCTGGGAGTAAGAGCGCGATGGACGTTGGGCTTGGATAGTTTGAAACCGTCCGTTTCAATAGAGACGACGGTTTCAAACTCTCTACTACGTGGAACCTTCTTCTAAAAATATTCTCAATGCCCATAGCCGAGGGCAAGATACAGTGAGTATTATATGCACGGTAGCTTTTCAAAATTGGCGAGCGCCGAACCCACCGTTATAATCTGCGCAATAACAGCTGTAGTTTGCCGCCTACCCGAAGAACAACAGATGAGGATTGACGCACTTCAGTCTACCCTCGACAACTGCGGTTGCAACATCGCTGAAATGTCGGGTGTTACAAACTTCACGCGGCAAATTCATTATCTTATTTATAATGTCAAACAACCGCGATAGTCTATGATTTCATACTGCATGTAGTAGTTGCCATTCCATAAAAAGTAGCGGCATTGACTGAAGTATTTTCGCATAGCTGACAGGGAAATCCTACTCTACTAATTTGTTTCCAGCCACCGTTAAGTATGGCCAAGTAGGCAAATTTAAAAAGTATTAATTTTTTGCAATATTGGCAATGTTAAGAAAATAACATTTCGCTAAATAAGTTTACCAATAAATTTATCCGTGTAGGTTAATTAGAGTATACAAAATTTGGGCAAAAATTCGACCAAAATTTTGTTCGGCGTTATAACCCCGTCCCAAACAATAAGAATAAATGTTTTCCAGTACAGTGCCGGGGTGGGACAGGTGGTAGTAAATAAATCGTGTCTTGTTTTTAAAGGCCAATGCCCTGAATTCAATTAATATCATCGCCGAACAACCACATAAAGACATTACATCTGGTATTCTAGGTAAAAAGTAAATCATATAGGCCGAAACAACGATAAACATAGCCAAATCCCATTGTGGAAAAGTAAGTAAAGTCCGAAGCGAATTCAACTTATTTTAGTTTATAATTATAATATCACCAGGTACAATCTACCATCTGATCGACTTCAATAAAATATTTGGGAGCGTGTAACTACAGTTTTCATTATGAGTGCATGACAACAGCCTTCACTTTCTGTTTCATGATTTGAATTGCTAGAACGGCATAGACATTGACATTCACGAGTCATCGGATAGAAGATATTATACGGACGATCTGGCTATCAACCTACGGTTAAAATATGTAAAATAATTTGGTTTCTTTAAAAAAAATTAAAATGTAAGACTGAAATCCAGAAATACTGAAATTTCATTTGAATTCTTTTCAGCATTAACTGCTAGACCCAGCGACCTTTCTCGCTGGAGCTCTCCAGAGGGTAGTTCATGTTTCCTCTGTAGCATTGGAGAGTGTCAAAGCTACGGGCGAACCCACCACCCCGGGGTGTTTCAACGAACTTCATCATTATATCACCCCGAGATGAACGCAGAGACTTTGTGAACAAAACAATCCACCTCTCCAGTTCTGTCACGGCCCGTGAGAGTCCAATACAATACCGCGATGCACTGGGAATTTTCAAACCCAGGTCACATTTCTCCGACAACCCTTCTCAGGTTCGAGGTCGCTCGCGCGGCTTCTTCCTTTGACAGTGTCAATTCTTAATGAATTATCGCGGATCCGAGTCGTCTTTTACTCGTCTTGTCACTGGAGATTGGGTTGCCAATGGATCGTAAGGATAGGCATCCACCATGAGTATCTACCACCGCCAGCGTTATTTATCTCATGCAAATTTGAAATTTTCGAACAGGCAAAATCTATCTCGGACTAGACAAAGTCATCCACAAATGTATTATTTATAATATACAAACGGAAATAAAGCACACATTCAAAAATATTTAGAGTTTGGCGAATTTACATGGAATGAATAATGTATTTGGCCGGAGCTGGAAGCGTCTTTACAGGAGGTTAATGCTGGCATTGTGTTTCCGCCGAAATGAATTCCCGCAGAATATGAGAGGAGCGACGTCGCGTAGCTTCAAGCAACTGCATATAATATTAAGAGGGAAAATGCAGTAAAAACATCTGAATGCGACTCAACAGTATTATGGGCAAATCCCCGAGAAACGACATTTTCAGCGAAAGACCTCGCAAAAAGGTTAGTTTTTCTATCTGGGTTTTGTTCGGAAAAAGAAATTAAGCGCATTGGTCGACAAAAAACGTAGAAAGTGGTAATAAAAGGAAGTAAACGGCCTGAAAACCGACTGTTTTGCCAAAGCAGCATCTCACTTTCAAGTATCGTCAGGGCGGAATAGCATGCCGGCCAATCACAACCCGGTCAGTGGAGAGGAAAGGCGATTTTTTTTTTCAAAAATCAATTTAATGCAGGAGACAGGTGTTTGCTTCCTGTATATTTTATTTCTGACGATTTTTAATATTAGAGATGTGTCGTCCGCAAATAGAACCATGTTCGATATCTATCTAATCTAAAAGAATGTTAAAGTTCACTCTCCATCTCCAAATGAGATTAGAAACAGATTTAAGTTCTCCGCATCCCGGGCCATTTTAGTTGTCCGATTTACACGTTAACTACCTCGCTAAGTCGTACGACATTAACCCACATTCATTTACGACGCTTTGTCTGTGGTAAACTTCGCGGTCTTCCCGCCCAGAATGCGGTCATGTAATTTCGTTTCGATAGTTTCCTGTTTAAGATATTTCGACATTTGCAAATTGAACTGCTATACAGCACAATAAAACGTTCCACGTCTATTGTCGCTTAAACCTTCATTAGGCAAAAATATATGCTGACGAGTATTCACACGATGACATATTAAAAGTATTAATAGTTTTATCGAAAGAAGATGTAAAGGTTGTTTTTTATAGAGGTATAGAACTTTAAGTTGGCAACACTTTTTTAACTGGCGGCCATTTTGTCAGC
>JAOPUG010000333.1:20087808-20098048 GCA_027564375.1 Micropterix facetella | reverse complement strand
TTAATGTTATATTAATACTTAATAGATAAAGGTTTAAACTTACGTATGAATAACAGATTTATTTAATAATATTTACTTATATCTTATGATATAGGCGAAGGAATATCGATGAAAACGACACAAAATGGTTTATGAGTTTTGTAATATGCTTTTTAAAATACCATATCCCTAAAATAACATATTTTTCTAAAATTTTCGAGTAAAATAAAGTGACTGAAGATTGGAAGATATTTTTATATTACTTTGACCACCTAAGTGGTCAAATCTTGAAATCCTGCTCAGTTTTGTTACTATGCACGATAACTGGATTTAACTAATTCATTGAGGGAGTCATTACAGGAGTGGCGCTATGGATCTCTCATGGTTTACGTGCTAAGTTCAGGTAGTTTTTTTAAACTACCCTGAAAATCCTTATATATTATACATACATACAAGAAAATAATCATATAGGCCGAAGTTTGACAAACCCTTGGGTTTTCCCCCGCCCCAGTTGAAAGTTATTGAAAACTTATCCCAATCATTACACTTTCTTCGCATTTCCTAGCCCCTCATATTTCTTTCCCGTTCTGAAATTACATTATCTTCTAGAAATAAAGTAATAATGTGAATTTATATATTTAAAAAATTTGTTTACTTTTAATGGTTTTTGTCGTATATTTGTATAATTTATTACTCTTTAGATGCCATTCGACAATTTTCTCCAAATTATCCATTGGTGACTGTAGGCCTAGGGTACGATAGCGGCGACGGCATAGCGGCACCACCCGCGTTTATGTCAACATTGAGTTTAGTTTAGTGGAATCGGGGGTCTGCAGGCTACGTAGGCAAGAGCGTCAGAGCGGCCCCGCTTGCCGCTCTGCCGCAAAACAGTGTGATAACAAAGAAGCTGTGGGTAGAAGTTGGGCAGGCAGTAAATTGTTTAAGTAAGAGAATTTGATGCGGTACAGCCCGTAAATTCTTGTATCGATGTTAAAAAGGTGTACGCCATATTTCATCTTGATCTTCAATCGTATTCGGTTCCGTAAATATCTATTTTATGTTAGAACGAGGAGCTTCGCTATTGACGGGACAATAGCATGACGGCGGCTGAGAAGTTATCGCACAGTCGCTCTGCATCGTAGCCGGTACCGCTCATCGCTCTATCGCCCAGCCGCTTTGCCGCTCTGCCGCTCTGCCGCTCTGTCGCTCTACCGTTCTCCGTTCGACGCTCGTATCGTACCCGAGGCCTAAGATATTGACCACGTGGCGATAAGTCCGCCTTTCTATGTTTGTAATAGAATTGAAAATACAGATTTAATATCAATAGTCTAAAATAATCCATTTTTTTTGACATTCGTTTAGAAAAGTATTATAGGTATAAACGCACTTACGTGGATTATCGAACCTTTTAGGTATATTACCGACCATGTAAACATCAGAGGTTCGCATGACCGATTTCCTGATCTCTTCAGCTCTGCGTTCTTCGCTGACGCCATCGGATGCACAAAATCCCGCCTGGGGCCAGTTATTAGACATATTTAATTTCCTGGGGCTCTAAAATATCGCTTTTACGAAAATATTCGCGAGCACGAGGGCTATTTTAGGCGATAGATGAATCCAATTTTGCCCTGAAGCTGAAAACTGACACGTTTCAGCTCCAGTTGTTGATTCCCGTTGCTATGAATCGCATAACGGGGGTGGAAAATTGGTTGCTATGCGAAAATATAATATTATTTGATGGAAATGGGACATAGTCGGTATGATCGAAGTTGGTGAAACGAAATTCTGGTTGATATAAACGAATATATTGGTATTGTATCAAATATATTGGTATTGTCTCCAAAATGTGAACATTGTCTAAAAGGCAATAATTAGAATAATGCTAAGGAAGCCAATATGTTTCCCTGCCCTTCCGACGACCTGTTTGTTGAGGCATAATTATTGCTGGATTTGAGGTAGTTGTATTGCCTTAAAGCAATACTTTAATTTAAAAATACCACTGTAGACGAGGAGTATGTTATATAATAAGATAAAACGAATTTACCGCGTGAAGTTTATAACACGTTTCGGCGATGTTACAACCGCCGTGGTCCAGGGTAGACTGAAGTGCCAATAGAGACGACGGTTTCAAATTCTCTACTACGTGGAACCCTCTTCTTAAAATGTTCTCAATGCCCATCGCCGAACTCAATGACGTAACATAAGATACAGTACTAGTGATTGTTGTGTGCACGGCAGATTTTTAAAATTCGCGCGCGCCGAACCTGCGAACCCATTACTGTTACAATCTGCGCAATAACAGCAGCATTTAGCCGCCTACCTGCAGAACAATGGATTGCGATTAACGGCACTTCAGTCTACCCTGGACAACAACGGTTGCAACATCGCCGACACGTCGAGTGCTACAAACTTCACGCGGTAAATTCGTTTTATTTTGTTATATAATGTCACACAACCGCGATGGTCTTCGATTTCATATTACGAGAAGTATGTTATTTCAGAACACATTGAGAGAACAGGTCGTTTCGAGGAAAACATCGAAGTACACAAACGTCTAACGTCTTTTGGACAACGTCACTACAGCTTTCTTGCTCCAAAAATGGCTAATATTTCGATTAAAACATATTGGGATTAAGCAAAAAACAACAAAAATGTCGCATTATATTATGGTTAATTAACATTGGTAGAAGAGAGACGGAAGAAACAATTATGACAATTTCAACATAAATAAATATTTACATTATTATATTTTTTTTATTTGCTACGCATATTTATATTTGTTCTATTTGAGCACTTTTTATATACGCATTATTAGTACCTAATTATTATTTATTTTTACTTTTACTAATATTCTTTTATTATTACCAATTTATAGGTGTGAAATTATTATGGCCTATTGAAAGTTTAATTTTAACCTAATTCCGAAATTTTGTTTGGAAGTAATTTATTTTTATAATCATTTGTATTGATATTCTCCTTAGAACAGGCTCTGCCTAGTTAGCAGCGACACAAAAAATGTTTAATACTAACGGTGTATTTTTTTGTGATCTAATAAAATAAAAAAATATAAAATAAAAATAAATGTCACGTGGGTACGTTGGATACTCTCCCACCCAAACAATATCTAAATTCTCCGTGAGTTGTTAGTAGAGGTTTAATAGCGATTTTTTGGGTTCGACTTTGAATAGGACCGTTTATTAGCTCGAATACAACTGTGTGACATGGGATCCACATCAGAAATAATGTATGTAGGAGCGAGGTGGGGAAAGTCTCAGCCGAACATCAAAATGGCGCTCCGATTAGAAAATGGTTTGTATTTTTAATTTGGGATTTTCCAGATGAAATGTTCCAACCAACGCAGGGTTACCAAATGTAAAACTGAAAAGTCCCTAACAAATAACATGATTTGTACAAAAAAGAACGCGAATGTAGAAATATTCTTCGCTATTATGGGGGACCAGTGGACAAAAGAAAGAAACGGACCAACTTACGGTATCATCCGACAGGACTTTGCTATTAACTCAGTATATTTTAAAAAGTGTGTCGTGTGATTTATTTTGCAGCATAATAATAAAAGACAAGAACTTGCTTGTTTAACAACACTAACTATGCCAACACCGATTAATTTTAACATTCCTTGACGAGTAATGTTTTGATTGTGATTATTTGTGATGCATATTATAAGTTGGAAAGGAAATAAATAAAACTTTTGTTTAACTAGCACCCAAGTAAATATTCGAAAAAATCAAAATCCTGACATTTTTAAAGTTCAGCCGGAATCCTGACAGGTGCCTAAACATCCTGATATTTCGGGACAAGTCCCGGAGTTTGGTACCCCTAAACCAATGCTTCCACATTTTAATCTGTCAAAATAAAATAAAAACGATCGATTGAATAAAGAGCCACGTATTCCGTAGCAGTTTACGCTAGTGCGATTAATAAATTCGCCTAAAACCGCTTACGTTGGTTTCCTCGCTATTCTACGACTTAAAATGCCGTCCTTTATATCGAGAAATTGCAAGAATATATAGGTTTCGAGAAACGGGACCCGACAGTTCAGCGAATAATATGTATTTTAATTAAATGCAAGCCAATGTACTGGTGAGAGTAGACAGGATGTTGATATGCGGGCCAACAGCAAATTAGTTCGCTCGTATTTACGTCATAGGTCTCACAATCGTCGGATGTTTTCATTGTACTTAGTAGCGCTTATAACTGTCGCTCGACTGAAACGTAGCATGCTTCCTGGCATTCATTATTCAAAATGTCTTTTTAAATAAAAACATTTTAAAATAAAAGAAATTAAGAAATTGACAGTTGAATCTTTACAACGTTGCAAAAGATGGATGACAGATACAACAATTTGAAAACTGTTCCTATGGTTTTTGATATACAGTCGATTTATACAAACAAATACAGACGATTTCAGACAAGGGAGAATCCAACGTCTCTTGATGATCCATCGGTAACCAAACCAAAAGTAAGTACCTACCTAAATTTGTTCTGATTTTAATTTAATATTATATAAATATTGTATAAATCATTTGCTGTGTAATAAATATATTAGGCACTGCCTCTGTTGTCGGGGCCGGTAGCAGCATTGATGAATTCCACACTCCTGTCGTCATTCGTAGAATATCGACATGGAAAAATCCATCTCCATTATGTTTAAATTATGCTCATTTATAACAATGTCATTTTCAAATTATTTTACTTACAAACTGCATATTTTGAATATATTCTAGCACTGGCGCTCAATAGGGTTCCGAATTATTGCATGTTATCAATAAAAAAAATATAAAAAAAATCAGGAAACCAAAATACGGGAAATTGATTATTCTAATTGAATATTTTTTCTGTATTAAATAAATAAAACGATTTCTGAGGACTGCTTTGATTCCACGAGTCAAACACTAGATCCTTGTTTTCGTCTGTAGCAGCACACATGGCCAAAAATAGACATTTTATGACATTATTTCTACCTATTGATTTCTTCCAAATTTTATATAATGACAAGGTATATATCCATTAGCTCTTATTCTTAAATTATGAAAAATAAAATACCAGAGAATATAATGAGCAGCTGAGCAAATAGGCATGCGTCAATAAGATATAGTATGGTATAGATACTTCGGTTCATTTTTCGTTTAAATTACATGGTCTGTACCCGAAATCGTATCAATAACATTTTTGAAAAAAAAATCTTTACCTTTCCGCCACTGTAACTCGTAAGGACTTAAGACTTTTAGAAAGTGTTTGATTTGAAAATGAAAATAATTTTATCTTTCTTGGTTTCGATATGAAATAGAAAATATAATTTCGGCACCTTTCGTTTAAGACCGCCTATCCCATGTGTCGAAAACTTGAATTTTTCATCAGTATTCTTAAATTTCGCACTTCGCGAATGTTAAAAAAATATAATTTTAAATTATTTAAATTTATTCAATACTTTATTTTATAATTTACAAGCGATGGGAGAGCACTGAAGAGACGACTCTACAGAAATCTCTGATGGGTGATTGCAAATGGGGGGGTTTATACTCTTAATACATAGGACGCCATTGTTTTGAATAACGTCTGGGAAAGAATCTCCCCCTCAAAAATATATCTACTTTTATTTACATGTTTACGTGTTACACTCGTTTCTACGCGGTATGTATTAGACAATATAAAGGGTTCATGGTTCTGTTTCCGTTTGAGGAGAGTGATATTTGGTTTCGATTCAAAGCTAGCATTTGTTCATTGAAACTTCAGATAACACGTCTTTTAGTTCTCGGGTTAATAAATCATTTTTCTATCGTTACCTAATGTCTACTCGAAACAGATATGAAATATCTTGTTTCGAATGTTAATAAAAATAATAACTCGATATGTGCTTACTTCTAAGCGAATCGGTAATGGACTGTGCGCCAAAATGGTTATGCAAATATACTTATGCTAATTCTAAAAGCATCAGTCGCTAACAATCGATTCGTTCTATGCATAGACGTCGTGAAGTCATCCACTGGATGATCTGCCGAAGCTCATGGTGTAACGAAGTTGTTAGACGTCGTGTAGTCGTCCATTGGATGATCTGCCGAAGCCTGAGTTATAACATTGATCTGAGTAGGCGTCGCTTTGTCCTTTTGGAATCATCTGGCAATGCCGTGCTTAATTATGAGGATGAGGTCATATTTTATTGGAAGTGGTCGTAGTGGCTACGTAACAGTAGATGACAAATTTCTTTTCCACATTTCGTAAGTCTTTTTAGTTCCTTTTGACTGGTTACCCGCCACCAAGACTCCTACTATTTGATATTATTACTTTTCTAATCAAAGTGTTTTCTTGTACTTCAGGTAAGGATACATATAATATCTTAAAAACAATTTATGCATTATTATCCATTACAATCCATGGATTATATTGGTCTCATGTCAACCGGAAGCCATTTGCAATTTAGTTACCAATTTAGTCCAGGTTCCCGTCAGTAGGTGGAAGTTAGCGCTATTTATTACTAATTGGTTGTAGAGCGCCTGAGGCGCCCGTTGTCAAATAGATCAAACTTCGAACGTCACAGGAGGCGTTCATTATAGTCTTGAAAAAAAAAATATGTTGAAAGTATTATATTTCATTGCTAATAATTATGATATTTATCAATTTCTTTCTCCACATGGTTAGTATAAAAAACAATAGGTCTGATAAAATCGTACCGTCCGTAACGATCGTAACGTCCGTAGTCGGTTTGAAACACTGGTTTCCGTGAGATCACCGACGTTAAGTAGCGTCGGGTGTGGTCAGCTTAGATGGGTGATCGACTGAGTACTGTCACGTGATGTTATAAAAGCGGGTTGCCTGTAAGATAATTGTCGCTAGACATCAAGGTGGGCCGTTACCACAAGGACGAAAAAGAGAGAGAGAGAGAGAGGAGAGAGAAAGGCCTAATAGGGTTGCGCAGCTTGGGCCGTATGGTAGAGGTTGTGCAAGCGACTTCGAGCCTGAGACCAAATGGGTAGATAGAGAAATCCGTCTAAATTTGGGAGCGACGCGAGGGCACGAGCATGTCCAACTGGGTTTGAAAATTCCCATTGTCTCGTGGTAAGGAGTCGGACTTACGCGGGCTGAGGCAATGTTGGCTTATGGATATGTATTGTCCAAATTCCTTACGCTCTCTCGGGGCGATATAGCGATAAAGTTCGTTGAAACGCCTCGGGGAAACGGGTTCGTCCCAGTAATGGTCTTAAATTCAAAGGTGAGGTGGTTATTTTATACATGGAACTAACCACTTTTTTTACTAGAAATTGAGTATCTGAGAAAAAATCAATTTCTTATCTTTAGGAACCCTATTTCTCTTTCGACTCTTCGCAAAAATCTTGTTAAGGATTTTTTTTACCTTTTAATTTCAGTCTGACGCGTCACAACTGATGAAGTCGCTTCTTCGGGATATTTATGGAGGTCAAGTAAAGAGATTGTCGGAATCCCGATCCCCTCTTTCCAGCCGAAATCATTCTGGATCTGTGATTATTTGGGAAAAAGAAGAACTGAGAAAAAAATGTGAGTTGAAATCTTGTATGATTGTTTTTGTGCGCACTAGAATAATGCACATATAAGTTCAAGTCTGCGACTGGAAAAATTATGTAACATGTGGTAGGTCTGCCGTAGTTTTCAGATACACCACTTACGAAGGCCACGCTGAAAGTTTCCGGAATGAAAATGAAAAAATACAATAAATGGCCAAAAATCAATATATTACTTCTCAAAATATTCTCCTTGAGCATTAATATATTTTTTCATTCGTTCAAACCAATTTTCATAAAATCTATCCCACTCCCACGTGGTGACCTCGGGAACATGTTTTTCGTATTCTTCAACAGCCTCTTCTGGCGATGAAAATCGTTGACCGCGTAATTGGTTCTTATTTTTGGGGAATAAGAAGAAGTCATAAGGTGCCAAGTCGGGACCAAATGGAGAATGGATCTTGAATTCTACTGGTTTTTCTCTCTGATCCTGTGAGAGCTGGCATTGTCATGGTGCAAGATAATGCAGCGTTTACGGTTGTTTTTACGGAGTTCGATCAGTCAATCAATTATAAATACTAGTATTATATCATCAATGATCACATCAAGGTTTCTATGTATATTATGTTTGAAGTTCTATTGTATTCTAGTAGAAAAATATATTGGGTTTTGGGAGATCTCACTCGATATAAGTCAACATATAATTGTCCATGGGAGAAGCACCCTTCTCAAGTCGATAACCACCAGCTAGAATGTTTATTCCTGGAACTTATATATTATGAGGGCAAATGACACTTTCAACGGAAACTGCAAGCGTTTAAAAGATGTAGGTAAGTCCATCGGTATAATCGTGATATGCGGAATGTACGCTAGTTGTCCTGCAGCTGGCCCGGTGAGAATGGTGCTGCGATTAAATTATCTCTTAAGTCTTTTATTAATAGTTCTGTGCCATTATACATGTTAGGTGGACTTGAATCTCTTAACACCCTGATGGGGGTACCAATCTTCATCATCAGGTCGTATGGTAGCAGGCCCGAACGATATAGGAAACTTAAACATTCTTGTGGGTATATTAATTGACTGCTGATTGTATTAATTGACTTACAATGTTTTATTCAAGCAGTAAATTTTTGCAACATAAAATCTAAATTATTTCATTGACTGTATCGTTGCTGGGTGATACTATTGCTCTTGAACAAAGCCAATAACAATATATTTGTTGAAGATTTTCTAAAACAATATATATTGCATATATAAGATGTTCCAAACTTTGGACTATTCGACCGAATCTATTGGCCAGTTCGATTTCAGCGCTACTACCATTAGTAATTGGAGAGAGGATTTATCCTTCTCGAAGTTTGAGTAGTTGTGAAAAATAATCGTTATTATTTTGGCTTAAATGGGCTCATATTAGTGCGCAAATTGAGTGTTTGAATTGAACCCCATAACAGAGACGATTTAAGACATGATTTAATAATATCTGAACATGTTTCTTTTGCTATAGCAGGAACCGTTTGCCGAAAATCACCAGCAAAAACAAAAATAACCCCACCCATGACGGTACTTGCATTGCTGAGATCGTTAGCTTTCCGTTTGCTTCAATATGAGCCTATGACTCAATAATTTTCCAAATTCCAAGCGGTCCATTTTTACGTATAGAACATACCGACTGTTGCTCCAAAGTTACAGTCAGTGGTAGTTTAAAAGTGTAGTGCACAGTTTTCCCATTATTTAATAGTTGTGAATTCCAGAAAGAGCGACTGCCCGTGCTATGTTTCCAGATTGTCTCATTTTCGTCAATATGAAATTTGCAACGAATGTTTCCCTCTGCCTCCTGGGTCCAAATATTATTTTCTTTGCTATTTTCTACGCTATCGATTAATGTGTCATAAGCTTGCTTTTGATCTGTGACTAACGTTGGTAACTTTTTATTGATAACATCTGACAACTCATTAATATCGTGCATATGTGTTAGTAGTGTGTCGACGCATCGTTACGTGATCGATCGTGACCCAATGGTCATCATTTTCCAATAAATCTCTGTCCCGGCAAGCTGCTTGACATGTTTCTTTGGCGACACCGTACACGGTTTTTAAGTGCTGGAATGAGGTGTGACCACATACGTGATGAAGCAATATTCTGAGATAGAAACACTTTGACTGAGTGAAGAGGAACATTGTATACTCTTCCTGAATCAGCATATTTTTTTATACCGGATGCCCGTAAACATCTTAACCTCGCTTTCTTCGTAAAAAAATATTGTTCACCTATGTATGTATAATAATGGGGAACTTCAGGTAAACCAATATTTTTGGGAATTCATCAGAGTTTCATAGGTCAAAAAACTATGCAACTATCTGTCACACATTTTCCAGCGAAAAGAGTAGTCTTTGCCAATTTTTTAAATGTACAGCTAAATGGACAACGGTAAGGTGTCTGTCGTGAAATGAAAATTCTAACAATTTACATACCGCTTCCGATACGCGCTTCCTGATGTAGCGTCCATTTATTTATTTATTTATAGGATACATATATATTCAATTGCAAGCGCACAAAAGAAAAGAAATTTACGACCAGCAAAATTTAGGCATACATCTATCTGAACGCCGGGTTGATTAGCGCATACATAAAATGTAAATGGTTATTATCTAATGTGCTCAGTAAAGTGCAACCGAGCCCGCTTGCTAGGAACTCCTATTATAGGCGAACTCACTTCCTTAGTCTTATTAGAGTGCCGCGGTTGTGTCAACATAAACGAATTGTTATAT
>JAOPUG010000333.1:20011248-20028039 GCA_027564375.1 Micropterix facetella | reverse complement strand
CCACAAATGTTGGAAAAAGTCATCGAAAATTGGACCTCCAGATTAGACTACGTCCGAGCCAGCCGTGGCGGTCATATCCCAGACATCATATTTAAATTATAATGCCAGAAGATTATCTATCGAATAAAGTAAATTTCATGTCAATTAAAAAAAATAATCTTTGTTTAATTCCATTTCAAATTTCTATGCCTCTATAAAAAGCACCCTTTATATGTTTGTGTATATGTATTTATGTGTATTTTTTATATATGAATATGGGTGTATACATGTATATGTTTTCGTGTGTAACGTGTAATGTTTTCTTTTCACTGAAGGACATAATAAATAAAAAAATTGCCACAAACAAACGTAATCACTACCTGCTGGTTGGCTGAAGGATATTGCCGCGGATGGCAATAAGCCCGCCTTTTGTACCCGTTATGTTAAAGATTGTTTATTATTAGTATTTAAAAAATGTATTCCAAAATTATCTGTGTTTTAAAGCACCCCCCCCCCCCCGCTCGCGGCCTCAGGGTCTACTGGTACATAGTTACGTTACTGAGGTGCTGTCTGCGACCTCCACATTGATCCGCTCTAAAACCATCATCGATGGAAATATTCAGGGATAAATCAAATTCAGAGACAACAAAATATCACAAATTAGTGGGGAACTCTAACGAGAGGAATCAGGTCATTGCTGCAATTATCGCTTAATATGTCATAAGTTATTATTGACCGACCCCCTGCGATTTTCAATAATGCTTATCTTAAACTGATAACGGATAACCCATAGGCCATAGGTACTATAATATGGACTTGAAAATAATGATATAACAACCAGTTGTAATTTCATAGGCGAATACGAGCTCATCAAAAGAATCACTTGTATCGCGGAGAAAAATAAAATATGGAGATCGTACATCGGAATGGGCTACCACAATTGCTGCGTTCCTCATACTATACTGAGGAATATCTTCGAGAATCCTGGATGGTAATTATAGTTTTTTATTTGTCATGTTGTTGCATGCTGCTCGAGAACGACCCGCTGGGTGATAAGCTGGGTGAAGGACAGGTGGAGAACGTTAAACAAATCCCAACCTACGACTAACGAAATGGGTATATATAAGCTAACCTATGGAAAGTAGTAAGCATACTCAAGAATGACACAAGGCACGTGGCAATTTCTTCCTACTATTTTCACTAAAAGTTTGTTTACACAACATATACGCATTCTAAAAATCGTTTTTTTTTGGACGAACTGATGAAGACTGGCTTTATGATAAGTAAAGTCATTGATCAGTAGACGTGTGTGAAAGGAAAATTCAACATTTGGCGTAAGTATAGAAGTTTTAGCAAGAACAATTATTATTTAGTATCAAAGAATTTGAAATCCTTGACAGGTGTATCCCTGCTTTTTATTAATTTTATTATGAACGTCGCAATAACGTCTAAAACATTACTGCATTTTGGTTGTCTATTAGTTTTGCCAAATTTTTATTTTTTCAAAAGAAATCATTATTTTACTGCAAATATAATATTTTTTTTCGTGATAACGACTATTATAGGTAAATTAGGAAACCATTCTTTATTAGTTTCCTCGATTTTTTTCGAATTTTATAATGCATACTTTTTGTGTAAACGGAGATTTTACAAAAAATGCCAGAAACCCTATTGGTTTTAAGAAATCATCCCCTTGCAGACAGAGTAGATGAGGCACAGTAGATCTGAGCATGCCGGAGACAACGGAAGTATCGAGAGTTGGAAGGGGGTAGAGACTTTGTCCGAACAATGCCACGTTAGGCAACCTCATCCAAAATAAATCGTAAATTAGGTATCTAGATAATAATTATGGAGGTATATTTTTAAATATCATTTTTAAATGAGGGTGAAAGAAGGTGAAGGAGGAGAGAGACAGAAGGAAAGTAAAGGTATGTAAGCTTCCTTTGCTTCATAACTGAACGTAGATTATCTTAATACATCGTGATCCACTAAATCCGTTTCCGCTGTCGCGGCAGAAGCTGGGAACGCCAATAGAAGTAACACTACCTGTTCAACTTGATTCAGTGGTTCCCTCGTGGGACAGTTACTTCAAGACCACCGCTGTATTTTACACTCGCTGCTCTCTGCCATCAAGAACTGAGCTGTAGCACTGAGAATAATGTAGCAAAGACCTGAGCTCCTTAAATAACGATCATCCTGACTAAAATAATGGCCAAACAAAGACACATTTCCGGCCAGACATGTCACTATACTCCATAATCATGGGGCATAATGGTATATGATCATTTCTGGCAAGTAAAACGTCATTGCCGACTTTAAATGTCTGGCAGTATTATACACGCTGCAACTCTGTACTGAACTGACTGTGATTACGTAGCAATATTGTAACGCCACTGTAGTGCAGTGAGATGCATCCTGCCAATACTTTCGAATACCATGATGTCTTTCATTACCGCAATATTGTATCATCTTTAAAATCGTGAAAGCAGTGTGTAGCACCATTGCATGGCATGCAATCAGCACGCCACAATTTATGCAAATATGTAGTACCAGTACAGGGTATTATTCCCTGTCACTATGCAACCCGTAAAACGATCCCTCCATTATCAGTCCTTCTAAGGGCATACACCTTCATTTAACCAACCTCTCAACTAAGATGACCATCTTGGAATACTTTCAACAACGATACTAAACTGAATATATATTATTCGCTTTCGATCGCTCGAGAGCTCGCTATTTATTCACGCGTGACAAAACTACGCTCATACATAGAAGTCATAACATTTTTGTTGTTATGGTAAGCTGACTGCCAGCCGTTAGTTGTATCTTGTAACGCGAGAAAGTAACAATCTTAGTCAGTAACTTATTGGAAATACACATAATACACCATTCTTTCTGGACTACTAGGAAACGACTCATACATTTCACCTTGCAGTGACGCCATTAATAATGGCGTTTCGACATGAGAAATTGTTAGTCATGGCACTTTCCGTTTCACCATTGTGACTGATGGAGGTTCTTCTCACAGTGCGGTAGGATTACTGAGCTGCAAGTCTTCCCAAATTGAAATCTAATTTATGTATTCCGAGGGTTTTACCAGGCCTTTCCATATAATATTTACTTCGAGGGTGCTCACTATATTATCGAGCGCTTAATCGAATAGAGATTAAATTTGATATTTGATATAGTGAGACCAGAAATATAGGATTTATTAGGGAAGGAGGAGCAAATTTACTTCGCCATATTTTATCGGCGGGGGGCGGGGGCAGGTTCTGTCGTTTCTGGTATGTGTCCATAATAACGACAAACCATTCAGCAGATAGGGCTGACATACGAATAACCTGACTTTCGATCATCTTGCTCATAGCATCCAGCGTTATCTGTATGCAGCTTCTGCGATTTCTATGCACAGGTTCCTATCACCAATATACCTGGAGGACATAACTAATAAAAGAAACAATCGTGGATGAAAAAAAAAGCACCAGCTATGCTCACTT
Source organism: Micropterix facetella (assembly GCA_027564375.1). Taxonomy (NCBI): domain Eukaryota; kingdom Metazoa; phylum Arthropoda; class Insecta; order Lepidoptera; family Micropterigidae; genus Micropterix; species Micropterix facetella. Next base: position 20,024,563 of record JAOPUG010000333.1, on the reverse strand, counting down.
TTAGAAAATCTCGCGGGATTACTTCATTCTAAAATACATCTGAGCTCTGGCTTAACCTAATCTGATGTATCGCTTATCCTTCTGACCGTATCTGGACAAATAAAATAGCATTCGATCTTAAATTAAAGTGTGTCAACAGGACAACACAGTACACCCCGTACCAACCAGAAATCGCCCAAGGAAGGCTGGAAGGTTTGCTCAACTATCAGACACTGGTGAGCGATTTGACAGGCCTGGAAGTCGCCAATGCATCTCTGCTTGATGAAGGAACTGCAGCAGCTGAGGCGCTCTCCCTATGCTACAGGTCTTTTATTTTGCAATACTTTAATCAACTCGAATCTTGTGGTCATAGTAAAGATTATTAAAATTCCAGACACAACAAACGAACGAAAATGGTCATCTCGAATCGACTGCATCCTCAGACCATTTCCGTAGTGAAGACCCGAGCAGACGCTATGGGATTAGAAGTCATCGTTGGTGACGTCACAAAAGCAGACTTCACTTCACATGATATTTCCGCCCTTTTAGTGCAATATCCTGATACTTTCGGAAACGTGACTGACTACTCTGCCCTCGCGGAAGCTGCTCATGAGAATGGGGTGAGTCTGCTATTCTTGGAGGTTGTATATTTTCTGGTCCTGTGACATCATCACAAGCGTGTTCTGTATATCGACATAAAGCTTTACATCTGATTATTTCACTTCACAATAAAGTAATTTTTCTCCATGGTTTTATCATGTTTTAAAAATGAGTCTCTTAGTAAATAATTAAATAGAGATCACGTCTTTCCTGCTAAACCCGGATTATGTATCTGTGGAAGATAGCGGAGCTTTCCACTAGACGCTTGGTATCACGCGACTTCTACTTAACCATGAGACTGCTGTGAGTTCTAATACATCGAGATCCACTGGAAGAACGCCTGTCGGGATTGGGAGTATCAATGTAGACGAAACGTGGTGGTAGTATCAGGGAATATGGTAACAATAGAGTTCCGTTATTACTATTTATTATAATAACACACCAACTCACACATACGAGTATACCTACCTCTCGTATACCTACGTCTTATTTGGAATATACACGACTTGATAGATGGTGCCCCTATACTGATGGCGAAATCTCTAGTCCACCTCATCATAAAAAGCCTTCATAAAGACTACACAGACATACATAGTGACTCGAGATACGAGGATATTAAACATGCGGATGAACGGTTTCCTATGGCTTTGATTTTTTAAGCTCCTTCTTTTCAAAGATAGTGTCTAACAACATTGTAACTTCTGGGTAGGTATGGGCTAATGAGGAACAGCAGGGTTGCTGTTCATCATCAGCCCTCATTACTACAATTTAATATATTCTTACAGACGCTGGTATGCGTGGCGACAGACCTCCTGTCTCTGACCCTGCTCCGACCACCAGCAGAATTCGGCGCTGATGTAGCGGTAGGAACCTCTCAAAGACTTGGAGTTCCTCTGGGTTACGGTGGACCTCACGCTGGATTCTTCGCTACTCAACAATCCCTGGTCAGGCTGATGCCTGGTAGGATGATTGGAGTCACCCGTGATGCGAGTGGACACGACGCGTACAGGTATATCAGTAGATTTTGGTTTATTAAAAAAAACTGAATTGATTGATTGGTAATATTTTGTAAATTTCACCAGGTTGGCACTGCAGACCAGAGAGCAGCATATTAGAAGAGACAAGGCCACATCAAATATATGCACGGCTCAGGCTCTTCTCGCCAATATTTCTGCTATGTTTGCTGTATACCATGGCCCACAGGGCCTGAAAGAGATTGCACAAAGAATACACAGCGCTACTTTGGTGCTAGAAGAAGGTAGAGTATTGACTGGAATATTTTAAGATATCTGTGATAATAAAATCGCACGTTAAGATCAAACACGAGTCTAAATTACTGTATAGCCACGATATATTTTTATTTGATGGATATTCATGATACATAAATCGGTGTCGCCTATTAAGTACTCAACCTTCCACTTGATGCCGTTGAACAATTCATTTTTTACATTCAACAATTCAACTCCTTATTCATTTTATTTTATTAGTCATATCTTATTTAGCAATCTTATAATGTGGGTATATTTGTCATAAAAAAGGTCATGCTTGTCTCCAAGTGCTTTATCAAAGTTCTTTACTGCAATCTACTAATAATTAAAACTGTTATTATTTGGCAACTATTATTTAAGATATGATAGTTCCACTTATATCTTGTAATTTTCAGGGTCTCAAAGGTCTACAATCTACATAATTGTTATGTATATTTATTCATTACAAGATTTTATCCATCTTCTGCTATTTGTTCTGTTGCTTCATGTGAGTTAGAAATTTGTCTCAAAGTATTTACTTTGCGTCGTTTTCTTTTGCTTTAAACATGTCTACTTTTTAGTTGTGGGTTTTCTCGATGGCCTTCTTTATCTTTGTCTTAACATTGTTAGTGCAAGATATGGTATATGAATAATCGGCATTATGGTATCCGGCTATTGTTCTGAGAGCCTTCCTAAATTGCTTGTTTATAAAATAAAATCGAGTGTTTTGCTATGTATCGGGTAGAGAGTAACGACGAAGTTATTTTCAATCGAAGAATGCATACAATTTACACCCTCTCCCATTTTAACCTGTTGACTGTAACGTATAATTTATCATCTTCTGGATCTTATCCACATTCAGGGAAATCACCGAACTACGTCATGGTGTCGTTGGCCGCATCGTCCCTACAGCAATGTAGCAAGTATATAGCCTCAATTTTTTGCCGAAAAGCATTTCTCTTTTTAAAATGACACATAACACTTACGTCGCCCAAATACCCTCACTAATTTCTTGTGCTTCCTTTCCGATTTCCATATTAAAATCACCTATGACTCCGATTACCCCATTTTTTTTCCTGTTCTAGGCCTTCGTCTCCGTGGTCACGAGCTGACGAACCAAGTCTTCTTCGATACTATCCACGTGGTCCCAAATTCCAATCATGCGACAGCTGAGATCAAGCAACGTGCACAATCAAAAGAAATCAATCTGAGATACTTCGACGATGGGAGTATTGGAGTAGCATTGGACGAAACCGTTACGATTGAGGACGTGAATGATCTGCTATGGATATTCGATGCAAAATCACCTGAAGAGGTACTGAAGCGAGGACTCTGAACTACTTAAGCGCGAAATAATCCCGCAAGTGCTGAGGTTAGAGGAGATAAAATAAAATAAATATTTTGAAAAGATCTAATCACAAGAAATATTATCCTGCATTTGGGGATATCTGGTCCTATTTAGGGTCTCTACATTCAAATTTAAATTGCCTTCATCGACATTTGAGATAGTCACAATCGACATTCGAAGATATCATTACATAAGTCCACTCGTTATCCCATGTAGAGGTTTAAAATATTTCTTTCGTTGTCCTAGGATCCAATCTCAGCACTTTCGGGTCAAATATATTTAACAGAGGGTAGTCGATATTGAAACAGTCGTCATACCTTATATTCTATTTTAGATTGTGAAAAATGGAAACGTTGCCAAACGTAGCATTATGAACAGCGACTTCAAGAGGACCTCACCATATTTGACTCACTTGGTGTTCAATCAGCATCACTCGGAGACGAGGATTGTGAGGTATATGAAGCAGCTGGAAAATAAGGATATATCTTTGGTTCATTCCATGATTCCATTGGTGAGTAACAGCAAGGCTATAAATAACGGTGATTTTGTACTTTACCAATTTTCAATTATTAAGAACTAACGATATGTGGACGGTAGACTGACTGATATGTATGACTTCTAATATGTGATGCATTTTCTTTGGGTCGCCTTTATAGGTTAGTTAATCGTTCTTTCTATAATCATAATCTTTCCTTTTATGAATAAAACTGTATCTACTGCATGTAGAAATAGACATTAGCTACTCCAACACGACACTTATGATAACCTGCGCTATGTATATAAAAAAAATCTGTTTCCACCGGTGATCGTAATAATATTCTCCTATTAGTCAGGATTCATGGCCATCACCGGTGGGGTAATACAAAATTAAGCATACGTGTTATGTATAAAAAATAAAACAATTTTATTACAATTTAATGAAATAGGAAACATAGAAGCATTATTTACAAACAGCGTAAATTGTGAAAATTTTGATTTCAGCATAATTTCTGATTTTACTCTTAGTAACAGTTATTATATCGGTTGATTTCTTGTGGGTTTTTAGCTGTGTTATCTGTAATTTGCTAGATATCATGTTTGTGCTTCTGGTTCAGGATTCAAATCTTCATCTTGGTTTAGAAGACTCATTGTTATTTTTTCTCGGAAGTTATTTACATTTGCCTATACATACATTTTTAAAACAGCTTAGTTATCGGCGTTTACACACATTTCGAAGACAATGTGCCCCAGAAGACCAATTACTTAAAATCAACAATCGAAAAACATCAGATAACAAACGACAATATAGAAATAAATATATGTATGGCGGGTGAAAGATGCGAGAACAAAAACCGAGGATATTCATGGGCAGCCAGTGTGTTAAGGGGTGATTAAGGATATTCTTGCGTCCAAATATGTTTTGCAATTAATTGTGCTCAACGTCATATATCTTCTCAAACCATATTATCCACGGCTTAGACATTATTTCTCTGTCTAGTGGTTTACCCATTATAGTTGGTGTGCCGCAAGTCACCGGTATATTACTCACTGTATACCTTAGATATAGGTTCTAACTTCCACAATTCTGCGCACCATCTGTATATCGATCACACTCAAGTATTTATATACTTTGACGTAGAAGACGCCGATTCTACCATAGTAAAAGTCAGCGAGGACCTTTCTAATATATTACACTGGTTCCATCCAGACATTTTTTTTAAGCGGAACCAATCCAACACTTAGTATTCTAAATCATCGGTCCCATAACATGTATCGAAATTAATACCATCCTTTCAATTTCTAGGGTTCATGCACAATGAAACTCAACTCCACCACAGAGATGATGCCGTGCTCCTTCAGGCACTTTACAGAAATACATCCCTTTGCCCCAACGGAACAATGTGAAGGATACTACCATATGTTCAGAGAGCTGGAGGCAGATCTATGCGCTATTACCGGATATGACCGCGTCTCCTTCCAACCAAATAGGTATATTACCACTTTTATCTATCGACTATCCTGAGAGCTATACTACTCTACCTCATAGACAGAGTGGCAAAGGCACCGGAAGACAAACAAATCGCACTATATGCTTTCTTAGACATTAAGGGATCTTTCGACAACACTTCAATTGATACACTAGTCAAAGGCTTGGAGAGGAAAAAAGTGGACTCCACCATGACTAGATGGGTCAAAGCGATGCTCTAAAATAGAACCGCCAAGGTAGCCCTTCATGAGACAAACCTGAAGTAACCACGACAAGAGGCTGTCCACAAGGGTGTGTGCTCTCACCCCTACTATGGACCATGGCAGTAGATCAACTACTGCAAAAAGTGGCAGGGAACAGGATCGACACCCAGGGGTATGCGGATTATTTGGTGATTGTTTTCCAATGATTCTGCCAAAATACGATTTCGTACATTATGCAAAGATCACTAACAATGGTTAGAGAATGGTGCAGAGAAAATGAACTCTCAGTTAACTCTGACAAAACAGAACTCGTGCCGTTCACTAATAAACGAACACTGAAAGAACTAACCATGCTGAGTCTAAACGGCAAGCAAATACCGTTCTCCAAGAAGGTAAAATACCAGGGAGTCATATTTAACCAAAAACTCACCTGTAACAATCATTTAGACAAAATTATCCTAAAGGCAACAAGTGCATTGGACATAAGCAGCAGACTGGCGGAAAAAAACTGGGGTATCAACCCGAAAAATTCCCACTGGCTCTACATAGCCATAGTAAGGACTATAATCACTTACGCCTTAGTGGTATGGTGCAACAAGGTCAACCAGAAAACTGCGACCACCAAGCTAAGCAGCTTGCAAAAGACAGCCTGCGTCATCGCTACAGGGGCAATGAGTAGCTATAAACGCTCTGCTTAACATGCCTCCACTGCACATCCATATACAGTAGGCAGGAAAGACCAGCATGTACAGACTAGACACCAAGAAGAAAACTAATTGGATCTCAAAAACACCGAGGACTACCCTAGACTCAGTACTCGAATGATTTTCAAACTTGAAAAACTCTTCACGGTGGAGCTGCCACCCCAGAGATGACTGGCTAAATAACCAAATTCACTGGGAAGCTGGCAGTATGAATTGGTATACGGACAGTTCCAAATCGGGAAGGAAAGTAGGATGCGGAATTTAAGGCGAGAGACCAAACATAGCCAAAAGTCTAAACATGGGAAAGTACGCCTCCATATTCCAAGCGGAGGTTTACGTTATCATCAAATGTGTGGACGTGAACCTCCGGAAAGGCTACAACAACCAGCGGATTTACACCCACTCCGACAGCCAGGCGGCTCTGCTGGCACTAGCTTCCAACACTATCCTCGAAGCTGGTACACAACTGCGTGGCACTCTGAAACTCATTGGGCAAAAAGAACAAAAAAGTTATAAGATGGATTCCAGGTCATGCAGGATTCGCAGGCAATAAAAGGGCCGACGAACTTGCAAACACGGGGCAATCGAGACACTAATCGGACCCGAATCCTGCTGTGGCATATCCATAAGCCAAGCAACCCACGTGCTCAAAAAACATTAAAGCAATCCCTCAACAACTGGCACAACACACCAGGATTAAGGCACTGCAAACGCTAATAAAAGCATACGACCGATCTATGCTTTTATTAGCGCTTCAATCTAAGAACACATGTTCAATCTAAGGATCAGCTACACTAGAATGTGCAGATTCTGTCAAACGGCAGAAGAGACCTCCATGCACCTCGTGTACGAATGCGGTCCACTAATGCGCAAAAGATGCACCCACCTGGGTAACTACTACCTCAAACCTGACGAGGCAATACAATCTAGTGCCAAAAGCTTGTTTATATTCCTAAAGGAAGCGAGGATTAGCACGGTACTAAAAAAAAAGTGGCGATCACAATAGATCAGAGATGGTCGCAGTGATACTGGGTTTGCAGCCTCAGAAACAGCCCAAACTTTAAAAAAATCCTGAGGGCTTTATCATACGTGGCGAGGAGATACAACGTCTTTGAGGAATTAGTATACTTCATCTAAACCATTTTCTATATGACTGTCTCGCTCTTGGAGACCTCCAATGCTATAGACGATTTATCAACCCCTTAATACCACATATTCTCTTAATGTATAATATTTTAAATCTTACGTTGCTGTTCTCTGGTATTACTGCGTTCGAAACAATAGAGGACAAGTTTGATACTCTACCCTGCGATTTTTGAGGTATTTTACTGAAACCAACATAGGTGCACAGTTTTTATTGTCAAAGCTAAGAGTGAACCCGCCACCTCAGGGTGTTTCAATGAACCTCATCGCTAAATCACCCTGAGTTGACCGCAGCGACTTGAGACGAAGGACGATATACGTACCTAGCATCACCAACAGCCCGTGAAAGTTCGACTCTTTACTGCGAGTCACCGGGAATTTTCAAACCCAGTGGGGCCCCCGCGCCCTCACTCCCGCATGTGGTCAGATTTCTCCGACTTCCCGCCTGGTAGAAGGTTCGAAGTCGCTTGCGCGGCTTCTACTTCAAAATAGTGTCAATTCGTACCGAATTTGTCGCGAATCCGAGGCGTCATTTACTCGACTTGCCACCTGAAATTGGGCGGCTAACGGATAATTTCTAAGGATAGACCTTTTGAAGTAGGTATATGTCTACATCCGCTGTATAGAAAATAATATGCTAATCAGACTCCCCTGGCTATTAGTTGATTGAGCACCGACCAATGTATGAATCATTCAGGGCCATCCGAGGTGTTCCCCCGGATCCACCACAAAGCGGATTCACCAGATTAGTTCCTCTTCGGAAAGACTGCCGGATGGGAGTTGAACCTGAGTCAGGTCGACCATGATAACAAGTGTTGGCTATAAAGACCTGAACTGCAAGGCCCCATTAGGTCCCAACGTGGTACACAGGTTGTACATTTCTTTTTTTTTTCTTCTGTTGCCATGTCAAGTACCAAACGTTGGCTATCGTATTAGCTACAACAATTGTATTAGACTCCGCTCGAAATAAGGTTGATTTCTTTGGTTGCTTTCTAAAGCCAGTCCTGTAGATTACGAAGTCAAGCGTTCTTGTTCATCACGGACCCCTTCTTCTGGCTATTTTGCCGTGACTGATTAAATTTATACTGTTGTATTTTTTCGGGATGACGTACGACACCAAGTATTCGAGTTTGCGGGTCTATCGTAATATTGAAGTTCTTGCTTAGAGATGGCACCTAGCCCATATTGAAGTTCCCAGCTTTCCAATCCATATAATAATAGTGAGAATACATAACACTTTAAGAGTCTGATCTTCAGGGGTAGGTTGGTGATATATTTTATCTCCTTGCTCATATCGCAGTTTTCGTTCAAATTGAAGTCCAGGTAAATAATGTTATCAGACTTCTCTAGTCAAATTCCATATGCTGTAACTGTAGGTGCGTTTAAGTGTATTTTATTGACTATCTTTCACAATACACTTACTCAACCAGCTCCGAACGCCTACTCAATATTAGCACAACACTGATTAGACTCGTCAAAGAACGCCTGTATATGTCCTAATCTTAACAGCACGAACACAATGAACTATCTAGGCACCATAATTGATAAGCATCTCAACTTTAAAGCACATATAGAAACCGTCACAGTAAAAATACCTAAATTAATGTATGTGTTTAGTAACCTAAGACATGCTTAAAAAAAATATTTTGCTTCATGTCAATCTTTGTTAGTATACTGCAGAACATCCTGGGGCGGTACTCATAAAACGACCATGTTAAATTTAGAAAAAGCACAGAGAACTATTATGAAAGTCAGCCCATTTCGCCCATTTAGCTTCCCGACATTTGAACTTCTTGCTAAATGTGATGTCCTTTCTGTACGCCAGTTTTTCGTCTTACTATCTATTACTGAAAAGCATTCACTAATACTCTACGATGCTGCCCTCCAATCCAGCAAAAGACGAGCAGATATTGTTTTTATTACTATACCGTTTTGAACCACGCACTCTCGCAGATTATTTTGCTTTCTTGGTAGTTTTCTGTATAATAGAATAAATTTCTCTTTATACATTTACCCGATGAACCAAAGGAAAGTTTTAAAAAATTTACAAGATTGGCTAAAAGGCAAAATATAGGAAGATACTGAAAACCTATTATTAGTCGTTAAATAACGAGGTAGCATTTAAACTAAAGAATAAATAGAATTGTACTGTAAAGCTCTTTTATTATTATTACACATGTTCTTTTATTTAAGCACCAATCCACACATAAACTAGATTCCTAAGCTACAAGTAAATAGTTTTGTTACTTAGTTTAGGTATCCACTTAATTAAAGCACTACAAACCTTATCTACTTTATCTTGTACATTTTTGTATTCGGCAACATATATGTCAATATTAGTTATATAAGATTCATGTATTAGAGTTAAGTTTTTACGCAGAAATAAATTGATCTTATCTTTTATTATCTTATAATGTACTTAGTCTTTGTGGTATTAAACTTGAACCCATATTGATCACATACTCTTGTAACATTGTCAATGAGGAGCTAGAGTTATTCCGAGATTCTCACAATTAATACAGCATCATATACATATCATATATTGTTGATGTTTATGCCATTTACCTTGGCCCCATTTTCGGATTTATGTAGTGCTTCCTTAAAGATGAACTCGGAGTAAAGATTAAAAAGCAGAAGTGGTATTATGCAACCCTGCTTGACTTCACGCCTTATTTCCACCTATTCAGAAATATTCTGGCCAACCTTAATAGAGATTATTAATGATACGCACAGTCTTAGTCATTTATTCCTACTTGTTGAAAGACCTTAACCATCTTGTTGTATTTGACTCTATCGAAAACATTCTCAGAGCTGATGACACACATAACTGTGTGTCTAATATCTCTACTTCTCTAAGTCAGACCCCGGATGCTAAATTGTGATTCTCTGGTCCCTAGATTGTTGCGGAAACCAAATTGCGTGTCACTGACTTGTTTCACATATACATGTGGAGTGTAGAACATATCATAGAACAGCATATCATAGAACATAATTCGAAGAACATATCATAGAACATAATTTTTTTATAACAGTATTTTTGAGGTTTATCAGTAGGTTCTTCATTTTACATAGAATATGAAATGAAATGAAATAAAATTGAATGGAATGATATTTTTTTTATTTCAACGTAAATACATTGCGTGCAGTCCTATGAGACGTGTCACCCTGTTCGATAATGTATGGACCATACTATTGTATGACCATCTCTTGCACGTAAAACATCGTTATCAACTTTTCAAGTCCGGCAGTATACACGCTACATCTCTGCATTAAACAGACTGCCTTAACGTGACTTCCTTTACAGTGAGATGCGTCCTGCCAATACTTTCGAATGCCACGATGCTATTCATTACAGCAATGTTGTACCAACTTTAAAACCGTGAAAGCAATTTGTAGCACCATTGCCATATCTCAATATTACCAGGCAATCAGCACGCTACAATTTATGCAAGTACGTAGTACTAGTATTGTAATATCGTGTCATTATACAAACCGTGAAATTACCCTCCACTATCAGACTGTCAAAGGGCATTCACCTTCATTGAACCTACCAGTCAATTAAATTGACCATCTTAAAATACTTTCATCAACTATATTTAAATGACTATATTGTTCGCATTCGATCGATGGACATTACGCTTTAAGACGCTTTTAGACGTCCTCGCCATCTATAAATGCGTGACAAAAAAAAATGGGTAAGCTGACTGTCAGCCGTTAGTTGTTTGTTGTAGCACGAGAACCTTACAGTTCAATTTTAACATATTGAAAATACGCATAATATACCATTCTTTCAGGACTGATGGCAAACCAGTCATATCTTTCATCTTGCAGTGAGTTCTAATAAATATGTTGTAACCGACAGTAAGAAGCAGTAAATGGGAATGATAAGGATGAGGCTCTGAAACCATTTATTTTTGTCTTTCAACAGCGGTGCTCAGGGGGAATATGCTGGTCTCCGAGTTATCAAGAGCTACCATGACAGCCGCGGGGAATCCCACAGGAACATTTGCTTAATCCCAGTGAGTGCCCATGGCACTAATCCAGCCAGTGCCCAGATGGCGGGAATGAAAGTCGAACCTATTAGGGTCACCAACTTAGGCAACATAGACATGAAACACTTAATAGATAAGGTAAGGAGCTGTATTTTGATAGCATCCATCATCTAATTCTAGAAGGCTACTAATAAAGCTGAGAAATTGGACAAACAAATCTAGATCTAGCAAGAAGAAGCTTAGCTAGTTTCAGTAAATTCAGTTGCGGGCGATCCATAAGACCATAAACACGAACCAATATGTAGAGTTATTCTTCTGCAAATAAGATATTTGCTGAATGAATGATTGAAATGAATGAATGAATGAAACATCTTTATTGCACACTTTCACAAAAACAATTTGCATGTACAAATGGCGAACTTATTATATACATATTTTTTTACAGTCAACCATTTCTGGTAGATTTATTAATTTTGGAGAGTGGCAACTATTTTCTTAAAATATAAATAAGAAATAATAAAGCATAAATAATTCAATAATAAAAAAATATTTATATAATAACACAAATAATATACAAATATAATTAAATATATTTATATATTTAATTACTATGTACCTTATAGCAATTATCAATATATTATGTAATAATCTGACACAAGGAGAGTGGAGGGGAGGGCACTAATCTGACACGTTTTCTAAAATACCTGCAAGTAAATTTGAACGTACCAATCTGCAGTGACTGTTCTTTTGTTTTCAAGTTACATTGTCATGTATGTCCCGTCTTGTTAAAATAAGAAGCAGCCATAATTTTACCAGTGCTTTGACCTTTCTTGCCTTTCGTCGGCAAATCCTCCAAAGAAAAAGCCCACTCAGGCGATTCACTCTTTCTGTTAGGTTCGTAACAGTACACCTAGCTTTCGTCTCCTATTATGATTTCATATACTGGTAACGATTGGCTTCTATCGTATTTTTTTATTATTCTATCACACCACTCTACACGATGTCGTTGCAAAACTTCCTAACTTTCAAGCGAACGTGCAAAATATTGTGCACTCGACTCATGCCAAAGTTCAATGTTGTACGAATTTGCTGACATGTATTTTTTTTATCTGATTGAATTACAGTTGTCGTACAGCATCAATGTTAGTTTCTATTATCGCTGTCGCCGGCCGGTCTTCGCGTGAATCGTCTTGGAGATGAATGCGAATACGTTTGAATTCGATATACAAGAAGTACACAGAGCTACAAAATGGGTCTTTAGGAACTTTTTTGTTGACTTTTAGGAACATCGAAAAAAAATCAACCTAAATCCGTCGTTAGGTAAACACACAATTTTCAAGATGGTGCCACGAAGAAAAATCAAATAGCAGACGCATAAAATAATATATATTCTACAGCCAAAGAGTTCCATTTTCAATAATAGGAATAACTTTTTCATTATCTTTAACGCTATTAGTCAGTTCTAGCAACTTTCAATATGGCCCAGATACGATGAGGTTAAGCCTTTAGAAATCGGAATGTTGATGTATGTTCTTTAGTTGATGCAAGTCTTTGCAGGTTGAAACTAAAACTAATAAACTAGAGATATTCCTATATCGACAAAAACATTTCACGGTGATTAAAACAAACCGCAAGAAAGAATGACAAGAAATAAATATTTATTATCTGTCAAATTTATACCGCATGAGTTGTATCATCTGTAATCATAAATACTTACTTACTATAAAGTAGAATTTATAACAGGATGCACTGCTAACCTAGCAATGTTAGAGTTATAATTATCTAATTAAGAATTAATACACCTTTTCATTCTTTATGGTCATAAACTTTGTTTACTGATTAGTTTGATTTTACAGCATCATAGCTAAAAGATAAAGCACCTACCTAAACCACTTTATTTCGCTATAATGGTAATATAAATATAGCGAATCGAAAATAGTGTATTGATGAGATTAATTATTATGTATCTATCTAGTAAAATAATATCCCTGACAATATTTTGAAAGATTTATTAGAAGAGTTTTGTAAATCATTCTCGAAATATGAACTAAGTACAAACTATCACCAGTCACGAATGTTACCTAAATAGATACTTAATATTGAATATTTCTATTCCATTTAAATCATTCAGGA
>JAOPUG010000333.1:19873901-19886259 GCA_027564375.1 Micropterix facetella | reverse complement strand
TATAAATGGTTTGTCAACATTTCGATTAGGTTAATTATTTTTAGTGAAAAGACTTGTCTTAGTCAAACAAATAAAACATTTGAAAAATATTTTCGTTTTCATACTAATTTCATCAAATAATTTCATCAAATTACTGGTTATCTAGGTCCCACTTGGTTTCGTCTCTCTAGAGCGCCGTACCGGTCACCCTAACGTATTAAATTAAATGTAACTGTGCCCTACGGCATAGGAGAGTGTCTTGAATGTAGGTCTGACTTGAGGTCACCGGTACCCCCCGCGGCGTCGTGAAGTATATGTGTCGAGGTCACCAGTGACCCCCATGGCGTTTAACGTGTTAAGTATTTCCCCTATATTCTTGTAGTCAGAAGCCCCAGAGAATCTTTTGCAAGCTAAGGCTACTGACTTTCTCTCCAAGTTTGTATCGATCCAGTGTAGTGTGACACCCATGAAACTCCTTGTTTTAGTCGACCATATGTCAGCTGTGCTGCAAACATAATCCCGCTTTTGAATATCCTTCTTGATATTCTCTATGTGAGAATTATACATAACGGTTATAAATTTCATCGCAGCTTTTCTTCCAAGAACCTTCACGTTCATTCCATCAAAAACTTTATAAAGCTCTCATTTTCAAGAACAGATACCGACTGCGGACATTGTATTAACAATGAAATATTTATTCTTTTCCCTTTTATGAGTGAACTCCTTCGAAAACCGCTTAATCAATTAATACCTAATCTTTACCACAACCAATAATAATATAATATTAATATACCCCCTTATCTTGAGTGCTCAGGTCTTCAAGAAAACGACAGCCGCTGCAGCTAATGTCAGTTATGATAGTGTTGTATTTGAATCTCTATGAGAAGCTTATATATAACGAGTTGTTTGTTGTTTAGAAATCCGTTGAAGGGTTAGAGCAATGGTGCACAGTCACTCGCTTCGCCTTCTCGTACAAACAGACTAACTGGACCTAGGCCAACACCGGCGACACCGACAAACACAGCCAAGTTCAGACTTGCATGGTGGTGCACTTGCGCGTTGGGTATTAAAGTACTCGGGGAAAATTTACTCATAAGACGCGGGTATCGGATACTTCTACCCGATATGTGCAGGTACAAATACCTAGAGTACTTTATTGAAGAAGGTTCTGGGTACCGGGTACAGAGTACCCGAATGGTACTTAGGGTACAATATTTTATTGCTTGTACTCGAGTACTGCTCGGTTCTGACCGTCGCTGCACGGTATTGGCTCTAAACACTAAAAACGGTGACTCGCACTGGTAGAGTCGTCCTTATTAATTATACCTCTTAGCGGTGGAAAAAATAAAAGAAAATCAGAAAATATGACTTGAAACTAAAAACATTAACATTTTATTTTCTTTTGATTAAATGCTTTATTTAGCTTATTGCTCATTTTCATCTCCTGATTTTTATATAAACATTGATATAGATACCTTTTATAACTACTAGTTTGGTTGTTGCGCGCCTGAGGCGCCCGTCCAATAGATCGAATTTCGAACGTTACAGGGGCCACCGCCCCCCTCGCCGTCACTCCCGCCACTACGCAGCGTCTACAGCGCTACGCATTACGGGATCAGATGATGAGGGTAACTATATAGTCTGATTATACCTGTATTCGGTACATCTTTTATGTATTTTGGTATCATAATTTTAGGATATCGTCAATAGTTTCTTGTCAACGACAGTTTGTGCAAGAATGACATACAATATGACACAAACCGAAAAAACAAAATGAAATTACAGGTCGAAGTCGGAAAGGTATGGATACTAAGCCTTTCTCGATGTAAACGAGTGACCCTAGCTTCTATATCCTCTACTAAATTGGGCCTTTCTTGAACTCACGACTTCAACCGCAAAATAATTATAATATTGTTTATGTGCAGGTACGTATGATTTGCGAACGCATGCTACGCGAACAAGAAGTGGCGCTGCGCGCCGAGTACGAAGCCGCTCTGAGTGGCAAACTAGCTGAGCAGTATGAGGCCTTTGTGCGTTTCAACTTGGACCAGGTCCAGCGTCACCAAGTCCCCGCGCATCACATGCAAAACGTAGCTGGCATGCACCAAGAACCTCCTAGCTGTAAGTACTTATTCTCCGCTCTTATCGGGGATACTGCAGTTTTATTATTGACTAGTCTTCAAGCCCTTAATGGATACGTAATACGGATTCCATTTCAGACTTTCCCAAAATCAATGAATTACTCACTTTGTAGTGTTAGTTATCCGGCCAAGTTTGATTACTTGAATAATTTCAGATTGAGGAGTAAGGTCTGTGGTAATGGGACATACCAAATGGACATATCAAAAAGTGGCTCCTCGAGGGGTGCTAGGTTATTTAGCTCTGTTACTTACTCATTTCTCATATACACAATAAATATACAGCTTTGATATAAATCGACTAAATATTCATATACGATTAATTGCCAAATTATAAGAGCCACTATGTATTTTCAGTGCTAATTTTGAAAATCTGTAAGGGAATAATTAGAACCTTTGATATATTGAAATACAAAGTATTGATAGAATAGTCTATTTATGTATTATCTAACATTAAAGTTACTATATAATCCTTACACTTTCCAAAATAAATAAAATTATTTTTTTAGAGTAAATATTTAGTTGATTAATATCACTCACTGGAATTCTAGAACTGACAATAAATACTAAATTAATAAAAACATCTTATAATATGTTATTCATTAAAACAAATGATATATATATAACCTGAGAAAAATCCAGTTTCAATGTTTAATCTTTTGCCGGCCGCGTGGCCGCACTGAGTGCAGCAAGTACAGTTTTTTTGCAGATTGCGAGGGGAAACAATGGACGAAATGTCTCGGGGGCTTAGTAATCCTAGTTCAATATATTTCCACTCCACGCGCACTATCCACTTGCATCTAATTACCGCCCATCAGTCACAATCGAGTTACGGACGAGACACGGTCGTTGAATGCCACACTGATTGCAGCGCGCGTCCGGTTCCCATTACCAATTTCAATCTTGTTCTATCTTTGTTGTTTTTGTTTCTCCATAGAAGTGTTTGCATTCAGTATCTCATGGTTTTATGATACACTAGAATTACTGAATCAAAAGCCGGTCGATTGTATTGGTGCATATATTTTATACACTAATATAATCATATAGATATACGAGTCTCTCTCTATATAATACTTTAAGGGACAGTGACGTTTTATACTACATAGAGAGGGTACCTAACAGAGAAAGTTGAGAAATAATATAATTATATTTTCATCATTGGCTTTATTACATTAAAATGTAAATAGGTAGTTACTTATTATTAATATGTATCAGTATGCTTAAATGCAAAATTAGCGATTAATGTAGTCCATAACTTTTTTTGCACTTTTGCTATTCCAGTATTTTGCTCTCACACTCACCACATATTTTGAGAGATATTGCAATATTATAGGATCATTTTCGTGATAAAGAGAAACTTTTCTAGAATTTTTGCTGCTTCTAATGCTTGTTCGTTTTTGGGAGGTGAAGGTTCAACGGTATTAAACTCCTCCTGTTCATCGTCTTTCTGGGTTTCCTTGTCTGTTGCTGCTGCTGATCTCAGGATTTCCTCGCCTGTTAGTTCTAAATCTGTAGTGAAATCTTCGTCTAGTGACGCAAAGTCCTGAAGTTGCTCAAAAGTATAGGTGGTAACTGTGTTAAATTCTTTGATCCATTTGCTGAGTGAAAGGTTGTCTTCTTTATCAAACCCTTCTTGCGTGTCTGTGTCTGTGTTGGTTGCATACAGCCCCGCGTGTCGAAAAGAGCGCTGTATGGTGGATGCTGTCACTTCCCATGCTCAGGAAATTCACCGCATTAAGTGAGCTCATGGAGAATTTGCCATCTGTCTCAGCCAGCTCCATTAGCATCCTTTTTTGGTATTGGCTTTTCAGGCTTTTTATTACGCTCTGATCCATCGGATGCAGAACATTGTCGTTTTAGCAGGCAAAAATGCTACATCTGTGCTCCGGAGATAAGCATTGCAAGATGAGCAGGACAGTTATCCACGAGTACTAATATATTCCTTCCTCGTAACTCTGCAACCCACTTCATTTCTTCAAAAAACTGGGATGTCATCCACGCAGTCTTATTTCCTGTATATTTTACTGGTAATCGTTTGACGTTGTTGAAACAAGGCTTTTTTCGATTTTCCTATCACAAGTAATTTTCCTTTTTCGGTGCCAATTATGTTGGCGGCCACTAGCACTGTTACATTCTTTGGAGAGTTTGTTTCCCACGCATTTCTCAGTTTTAAATTTTGTCTTGTCTGGCGTTATTTTGAAAAATAGCCCTGTCTCATCAGCATTAAAAATGTTGTCAGGTGCATACCTCTCCTTAAGTTTTGGTCGCACGTTCTTAAGCCAACTGTTGGTCACGGTCATATTGACGTGTCTCTGGCCTCACCATTCACCATCCTGTAATTACTTTCATGTCGAAGCTTGAACTTATCAAGCCACCCTTCTGACGCTTTGAAGGTCGTGATCCGCCCCAGACGCTCAGCAAACTGTTCTGCTTTCAATTTTAAAATTGGCCCAGTTACTGGCACGTGCTTTAAACGTTGCTGCTGAAACCACTGTAGCATAGCTCGATCTGTCTCTTCGAACTTTGGTTTTCGTATCTTCTCGGAGCGGCAACCTGTAGTTTCAGCTTCAAGCACTTTCTCTTTCATCTTCCATATACTGTTCACAGATGTAGGCGTAAGATCGAATCGTTGCGCTGCATCACATTTTCTTTCTTCCGATTCTATTGCACAAATCAAAGAAACTCTTTGTTCCAGTCAGAATTTTTTGCTTGCGACTATCCATGGTGATTGCAATAACACAACTATTTTTAAAGACTGTTTGCGGCCACAAACGGCTTGGCACTGATGCACTAATAAGTGTTTCAATAGAAAGCAATAAACCATTAGGTAAAATAAAAATCCCAGGAAGTTAGCAGTGATCATTAGTATCCCAATATTTTGTACCGCACAAAAGCAATCATGAACACAATAGAATTTGCCGGTGACCCTCAATAAAATTTTGAGATTTTACATCTGGTCAGGTAACCTGTGGGGGTCTTGGAAGTCACAAACGGAAATATTTCATACTCAAAAACGAGGGAGGCATGCTTAAAAGAGAAAGAATAAATGTATGGAACCTGCAGTAAACCAACCAATTTTCTTCGATTTATACTATAGAGGGTTAAGAATGTTGAAAATGCAAATTAGTACTGAAAATTCACAGTGGCTAATAATTTCCAGCCCACTGTATATTCAATATTTTGATATTTATCTAAATACCTCGATATTATCTAACCAGGCCAATCTGTTTATCACTTAAATACATGTTTTTTTTTCAGACTTGTCCTAATAATGCTACAGCCATACAGATAGATACCAGCGGCGACGAAGAAAAAAAAAACAATAAGACATATTAATAATGTAATTTTTCGGTATGTAGTATTTAACAATAATAAAAATTGCAACTAAGCTGTTGGCACAAGGATATGGGTGCGCGACGGAATGCTAGAGTAACGTATGTTCGTTTGTAAAAAGAATTGATTTAAATTGTCCGAGATGTACGTTTTTCATATTTTTTTGGTGTGCGATTTAGCAAATTAGGTTATTGGACTGTAATTAATTATTATTGTATAATCCTGTAAATGAAAGTATACATATGCGGACGCTCGAAGGGCGCGTTTGACGATACGAAGTAGTGTGAGGCGCGGTGCTTGCTATTGTATTTATAACTCGTTTTGTATTATAAATAAGATGAAACGCCTTTACTGCATGAAATTTGTAGCAGAAATGTTTCAGCGATGTTGCAACCACCGTAGTCCAGTCTACGTTGCAATATCGCCTAAATGTCGGATGTGACAAATTTCATACGGTAAACTCATTTTGTCTTATTTATAATGTCAAACAATCGCGGTATTCTACATTTTGTATTGTTGAACGGCCATGCTTTGCGAGTCATTTTAATATTATAGTTTGCTACGTCTGTTAATATTACAAACATTACCACTATGAATATTTGCCGTGACGAGAATTGATAGAGTATTTAACGTAGTCTTTTACCCGGTTCCCCTTAACGATCGGTGTAATACTTGTTTTTTTAGTTATTCTTTAGTAGCTTGTGATAAATGTATATGCGAGACGAGCAGTGCAAACATTTGGGGCTGCTGCCGAGATCCCAAGTTGTCTTGTAAAATAGGATAGATTTATTTCTTTCTTCTTCACTCCTAAAATGCCTTAACTTCTATCACCTTGCCTTATAACTCACAGTTATAAATTTTAGTTTCTAAGACCTATCCTTTGTTCATAGTTCATAAACAAATATTAAAAAAACTATTCGATAAAAATATCTCTTCATAAATGCGAGTATATTTTGAAAGCAGACATTTCGGGGGGTAAGCTGAACGAGCGCCATAAATTCTTTTATATATCTTAATGATTTAATTTTTTCGATAGTTAATATTTAATATTTTTTAAGAAATTAAATTGGAAATCCTCACGAAGTCTGTAATCATTGTGTACACGAGCTTCATTGACTTGAATCTTTTTTGGGATATTTGAATATCTTGTAAATTAGAACGATTCATTTGCCACTCCCAGTCTTTAAAGTACAGGCTTTGATATTTCTGTTATTTTCGACATAGCGAGTGTTCGTTAACGACTCTCGGAACGCTGTTAAGTTAGTGCATTAATAATATTTGTAATAAGTATTGAAAAAAAAAACCGACTGGTAGTTAAAATATTACAAAGAATTGTTTTATTTTTACTTTGCGTCTTAGTTACACCAAATTCTAATAAATTTGATTTAAAAAATAATTCCTTTTATTGGGGTGTTTATAAGTACCTACATAAATAAGAAGGGAAAAAAAGTTCTTTTTCTGGGGTTCTAACTGAAGAAAAAGATCTGAGCAAACAAACTTTCAACATTTGAGAATTTACAGAGACCCGAAGGAATGACAAATAAAACCAAGTAACAGTTTCGATTGATTTGTTTAGGCTTAAAATGTGTAACATTACAGCAAACGATATCTCCAATTCAACGTCATAATACTTAACGATTATTTAAAATTGCTTTACTGAACAATTAACGATTGTAATTAAAAACAATGTGATGAATATTGCAGGCAGAACTGTCATTACGGTAGATTTAAAAGTAATCAAAATTATATTTTTTCTAAAAAGTTGTCCCTAAAAATTTCCAATATTATCGTACACTTTTCGAGGAAACTCGCTTGTATGGATCGGATCAATGCCTCCTCGTGTAACGTAAGCTCTTGATTGCTTTAAATTGGACTTCAGATTTTAAGAGGGTAATTTTCCGTACTATATTGGATTTCTCCAATTTTTTAACAAAACAAAAATAAGCAACCACAATATTCACCATATTATTTCCTCACACCCTCCATCTTAAACTAATAGAGAAAACGGTGTTAAATATTTTTTTATACTTCTATTTACAATATTTTCTTACCAATTTTATGTTTTAAATGCTTTGTGCATTTTTTGAATTTAACAATAAAATCTTGAGGTAATATTTTCAGCCTTTTTCATATAAAATATTTCATACTCAACGTAAAACAATCACAATTCAAAATTAAGAATATATTCCCTAAGCGGCGATGGCAGATTTAATTTGGTTGCGCACAATGCTGGTTTCCTACTGATGCTTTTATATATTTTCAGTCTGGCCAATTGTTTAAGCGTTCTAGGTACTTTATACAGTTCTTTGATTAAAGTGACAACATGTTCAGTCGATTTTGCAGGCACCTGCGCTATGTACTGCGTATAAAGATTCTTCAAACAAGCGTACAGCGGTTCATGCTCCATCGTTACATAAAACAAATAAACAACCTTTGCAAAATTCGCATTTGGATCCGATAGAATGCTGTCCTTTTTAACAATCAGCGTTATAAAATACGAAAGGATGAAATTCTTCGATCCGTTGCGAAACGAGCTCCGGTTGCTGTCGATGGTTTCTTGGTTGTACATCTGTCCGTTTGGTTGCGCGTCGTTCTCGTTGCATATAATCGACATTAGACTCTTGTTAGCTAAGTGGGTGTTGGGGTCGGCGCCGTATTGCAGCAACGTTAGGATCAACTGGTGTATACATGAGAGATCCTCTGCGCTGCGGACGTTCTGCACCATATCTGCGCAGCTCTGTAGGATATGCTGCGTGTGCATCGACAGCCTCACATTGCAGTCCAAACCGTGTTGTAACAGTAACACTAGGAGATTTTTTATGAAGTCGAAGTTCGAACGTTTCTGTGCATTGCAGTTCAGCGTTATGTTTTCGCTGATGGTGAATATCAAGACGTGGAGCGGTGTGAGGTTGCACTGATATGAACAATTCGGATTCGCACCATATTGTAGCAGGATTCGGATACAGTTTAAGTAGCAGACCTGAAAAGGAAATTGTTATGTTTGAAGGTAACATTTTATTATGTATTTGGACATGATGTTAGCCTAGAAAAATAAATAACAAAAATTGCCAGGTAGTCCTCTCCGATCTGTCAAATAGCGTCTGTGAGATCATTGTAATGGCGACGAGAAATAAAAATGCTTAAAAATTACATCAAATGTGGCAATGATTAGTGTAGTTTTACCTGAACAGCGATCTATTACATCCCTAAAAATTTCCATCCCAAAGAGGCTTAGAATGCAAGGCAGAAGACCAACAGTATAAGCCTTCGAGAAGTCTTGGAGTGGGAGATATGGTGCTGCGGATGTATGGGGACCAAAGTGAAGAAAGGGCATAATTTGTAAGGTGGAAGGGAAAAATGAGGCAGAGGATGCAATAGGCTAAGTTCATCAGACACCTTGACCAGTTACCGCATTGCAGGATCGCTCAGCTAGAAAAACCTGACAACCAGGAGGAGGGCATTGAAATTCCACCAGCAGAGGAGAGGTCATCAATCCATGAGATACCTCAGGTAGTCCTTCACAAAACAGCTAAATTGCATGATTTAAACCTCTATTTTAATAGAAAGGTATTGTTATATGGAAATTTACTAATCTCATTGGGCGAATTAAATACTGTCACATGAGAAAGTCAACGAATTGACTATTTCTAGCGATTTTGTGTTTCAATGATATCCGCGAAAATATTCATTCAATAATGGGTAACCTATTTATAAACTGTCCAAGATGCAGTACTTGTAAACAACGGTTATTTCTAACCGCCTTTTAGACTTGTCAGCTTCTGCTCAGATTTGAAGATCAGAGAATAATAATTCTCTCTACATTTTAATTACATCTAATTGTAAAAATTAAAATAGTTATAAGATTATTGCTTTTCAATTTTTAAGTCTTGAATTGGGACTCTAACCCATTTTCAACTATATTTTTAGCTATGAAGGTAAATGATATTAAGAAAATAGTTAGTATTGTATATTACTTTGAACTTTTGGCTTTTCGAAAATTATATGTACCACCCCTCACCCCGACCCGTAACTTTAGGGGGAGGTGGTTGAAAAATACCTTGCTGGTACATAGACCTTTCTTGTAAATTGTATTAAATATATATAATACAAAAAAAAAAGTAATGGTCAGGTCTTATAGCTAAAGGATCGAGTTATCTTTTTCAATTGAAAAATCAGAACCTGACAACACCTGGATGGCACAGGTATGAGTCAAAATTAGTGTTCGATTAATCGAACGTTGGTGCTTATCCCGTACCATAACATCTCATACAAATTAAACATATCGTAATATACGTGAATAGACAAGTTTATTTCAGTAAAAAATAATTGTTTATTGAATTTTTCTGATTTGACATGATTTAGAGAATAGTGAGTATGTGTTTAGAGAATAGTAAGTATTCTGCCAGTTACAGTTAGTAAATGTTAGTAAATGACTAACAGTTAGTAAATGAAGAAAGTAGTATGAAAATAAAAAAAAACATTTTTCATAGAAAGCTTTGAAACAATGCGAATGCATATGCTTGCCATATTTCTCGCACATCCACATTGTTGGTTTGCCACAGCCTTTCAACTGGCATCGACGATATTTCCCTTCCGACTGACGTACGATGAGGTGTTGACTAACCACATTTGGTAAGTTGCGCGGTCTCTGGAACTCCGTCATTATCCACTTCCACTCCTTCTTTATTATTGGTCAACAGAAGAGGCTCAGTGATGTACACCTTGAATTGTTTCTGGCTCATTGGCTTTTTTTTATATTTCGAGACCAAACAATGCAGTTTCCAAGCGTTCACATCAGAAGAATTCAGGGTGTTTAATCCAAAGTGGCCAGTACCATTTATTTCCACAGATGTTGAATCGATAATTTTGAATGGCGTTATCATGGAGATCAACGTCGCCCATTTCTTTGTTATAGCTGCGAAGCACAGCAGGCTGATCCACGTTGACAATTTGCCTTCTTCGCTAGGCCCTTTCTTAGAAGCTATAGTTGCTTTTTTCCAACGGCGAACAGGGTGAAGTGGCAGAATCTGATCGTAATTTGTAGCAATGGTGACCTTATTATCTTGCCAGCGACAAAGAATGATCTGGTTTTTAGAGTCGTACATATAATTGTGTGCGCTGCGAGGCAAATCTTTTCCGGTGTTCATATTAGTAGCACCGCCAGCTACACGGTTACAGCGAACAGTTCCAGTGGCACAGAATCCCTTTTCTGATAGCAAGCGCAGAAGATGATAGGATGTGAAAAAGTTGTCGAAAAATAGCACGTGACGCATGGAGGCCTCGACGTTGCTGATTAAACAGAGAACGACATCAGCTCCAAGACCAACCTCTGTGTTGTATTCATCGGATTATCCACAGTAAGGGATGAAACAGAACAAATGGCCGCTTGACAAACAGAAGCACCAAAGTTTATATCCAAAACAGATCGGCTTTCCCAGAATAAACATTTTGCAACTGTGACAGCCGTAATAGGGCACAATCTGCTCGTCTATGGACAATAACTCTATTTTTGTTGAAAACACAAAAGTAATGAAAGGTAACCTCTCATTTGATGGTAAAATTTGACATTTCGTATTTGTATGGGATTTTATGGTATGGGATAAGCGCCAAAGGTCGATTAATCAAACATTTCATTTTTTGACATAATAGGAAGACGGGTGGGGGTAATTTTTTTTTGATGACGGATTTGGCTTCAGGGGGCTCTAATTATTCCAGAAATATACTTAATATAAAAAAAACAACCATTTTTCCAGCGCGGTCGAAAATGGGTTAAGACCGAACAGTGGCAATTAAGAATAATGTTCGCTGCAGCTTAGGCCAGATGGTCACTTTTGTCAACTCGGTCAGCCCAACTCACGGAGCAGCTCCTATCCGGGAGCCTCCACGAGAAGTGACTAACCGGGTGAAATCTTGCAATTCTTCGAATAAAATTCCGGAAAGAATATGGCTTATATCTAGGATATTTTTATGGCCAGAATATAACCAACATTACTCTTTTACTGAGAATGTATCCTATATCAAGAATTACAATAATATTAATATACCTAGTTGTTTAACGAAAGTCCAATAACATAATTAATTCTGAAATCATTACAAAATTAATAAGAATATAAGGTATTGCTGATATATGTTGTTTTGTCATAATTAGGTTTTAATATACATTTAATTTGAATTAAAACCTGATACTTTAAATGCTATATTATTATTTTTTTTGATTTTTGTGTATTTTGTTGATTTGTGTTTTTTTAACGGTTTAATATTTGTCCTTATAATGCCATCTAAATCATGGGTCGTTTTTACCCGGGTGCGATTAAATATGTACGACAATATGGCGCGAGTACAGAAGTATTAAATACTTTTAGATGGGATGATATTACTATTTGTCAAATATATGGAAACGCGGTACTTCCCCGAGAATAAAACTACGTAGAGAAATTTATCCATTATCACAACATTACTAAGTAAATTAATAAATTGGAATAATCCAATAAACGTCAGATAAACCACGGCATCTGTTACTTATTTATGACAATTAATTGACGACATTATGAATGGATCTCGGAAATCTTAAGTCAATAGAAAATGTTAGATGTCATGGAAAATTTCATCATTCAAAGATTAACACAATAATATGATAAATTGACTTGGATTTAACCTTCCTTTCGACGCGGCCTATATTTTTTTATTGTATCCAACCTTTAGTTGACAAAATACATTTATTTACATAAAATTAAATTTAATTTTATCTCCTATAAAATTGCCCATAATAACCGGGCCACAATGGCTACGTGGAGCCTGGCCTATAAAGGCCGTTATGTTTTGGCTGGCTCAGCTTGCGGAGCAGCTCCTATTCAGGAGCCTCCTCGAAGAGGGATCAACCCGGTGAACCCGCGAAGCGGCTGACCCGG
>JAOPUG010000333.1:19842208-19855423 GCA_027564375.1 Micropterix facetella | reverse complement strand
GTCCCCTTTTCGAGCCGCCCCCCCCCCCCCGCAATCGCATACGGCGCGGGGGTAACTTTACGCCACGGGTTACTGCACTAAGAATCGTTGCTGGCAATAGTAGATATGATATTTTAAATAGGTATAAAAATAACCCAAACTAAATTACAAACAGGTTGTGGATTGTCAGAAAGAGATACTGAAAACAAACAAAAAATGAAATAATCGAGAAATACAATAAGTAGGTACTTTAAAAAATAATAGTCAAAAATAAAAAAAATGTTAAAAAAAATGTCTTCAAAAATATCCTTAAAAAAAAGAATTGAAATACCTAATTATCATCATCGCATAATACTTTGTAAAAGAAGCTTTATGTTATAAAAATAAACTCTCTTATTGTATAATCAATTATGTGCATGCTGTGAGATTCTTGAAAATCGGAAGATTCAAGTGGTTAGAGCATGTGGAAAATGGACAGCCGTTGAAACGCATTCTTTGTGAAAAACCTGAAGGTAATCGTAGTCGGACAATCAAAACGATGGCTTAATTCTGTGATTAAAAATCTAAATGGACATGAACAACTGGAAACCAAAGCCCAGGATAGGAGGGAAAGGAAGACAATTTTAGACAAAGCCAAGGCTCACAATGAGCTGTAGCGCTGATTATAGTAATGATTGTAGGTTTTTATTACAGTTTTTATTTACAGTTCATCTCTTGCATTATTTCATTCTCAAATAATCTTTACAGGCTGTAAAGTAGTCAAAAGCATGTAAACCTGAACCTCATCAATAGGATAGAAAAGGTTGATACATCACCTTCTGTTTATATGATGTTGAAATGGGCACTGCGGTTAACTTACCGACACCAATGCATATGGCACTCACGTATCTATTCTTTGATATACACTGTGAAAGAAATGTTTACGTAAAACACGCGTAAGAGCTGTTGTCACCATTCATTGGCCGTCTCTTGACTTAAATGGACTGAAGGTTCAGCCAAGAAACAGTGAGCCTCATTAATGGACTTTGGAAACATCGTGACCCTTGAAGCAACAACAGCTGACCTAGAGACCATTTGCAAGATATTCAGGGTTGTGATATTCAGAGCCCGCATCTGAAATATTGTAAAGGAGACTGAAAGGAGATATGGACTGGTTTAAAACAAGATCTAAAGAATACATTGAATTCTATAAAACTATTATTTATAGCAAATTCATTGTTATCCAGTATTGCAACAAACTACTCTTTTTAAGCATCCTTTTTTCAATATACATGTAGACCAACGACTTATGAAGGTGGGCCCTCCAACAGATAGGGTGCCCACCTCGTTGCAAAACCCTGGGAATGCCTATGAACAGTCGACTTTGGTTTTGTCCATTATCGTTTTGCTTACAGCTCTCTTGATCTTCGGTGGACCTACCTGCGTCCATTGGTACCACAAAGGCAGATGCTACACTCATCAGCGTACAAAGCTGAAACGTCTTCAGAAACCTCGGAATCTAATTGAAAACATAGCTACTTCAAGTGTCTCAATTCTGTCGCTCGTCAGTGTATATTTTTAAATATTGCAAATGCTGCGAAAGACCTATTTAGTATGCTCCTTTTCTCATGGGTTGTGGGTTGTCGCCGTTTTGTGTTTTAGTGTTGTAAGATGCTGGAAAGCTCTATGCGCGTTAAAATGGGCTGTGAGAGAGCCAAAATGTTCCCGACCATAAGACGTGGCTACAAATACGATGTCTATCTCACTAGTTCAGGTTCGAACCGACTAATTTCCCTTATCAATCTAAATAGGTTTTATATAATCATTTTATATATCTGTCCTGAATAGCGTTTTTAATGCATCCCGTACTTGGTTTTCATTGCCTACTTTTTATCATTAAACTGGCTAGGAAAGGTCCTTGCGTGAGCGGAAATTGCTGCATCGTAGGCTACACGCATACATTCAATTGCTGCAATGCCTAAGCAATCGAGTTGTGTAGTCACTGCAATTTTACTTATGCATACTTGCCACAGCTTCATTTATTGCAAATTATAATTTTACGTAAGTACAGTGCAGGTCTCTTTTGAATTTAATAAATATGTCGTCAAGTGCGTGTTGAAGATTACCTCTGTAATTATGTCAAAACACTGCAAATTGAAAATGACGATTTCGAGTAAATGGGATTCTTGACAACTTATTCACCTAGGTACTATTCTATAAGCACAGTATACAGAGAGAACAGTAAGCGCACTTTTGGGTGGCAAGGCGTGATGGGGATAGGGTGCGAGGGAAGTGGGCAGAAGAATAACAACAAATGCATGTTTTTCTGTACGCGACTCAGAGTTGTTGAAAGTGAATGTTTCTGCGCTGTGTTTTTTACTTTTTACTGGGGGGTGCTGCGGCCATATGACTAATGCTTGAGACTTCTCTTTCTGCGTATTTCGTTCATACGCATAGATGGCGCCTATGGTACAATTGTCTAGTTATCGTATTACGATTTGTGGTTAGCCCTTATGACTGACGTCGCTCGTTTCATTTTCAATTTTGTTCTAAGAGAAGCTATATCTGTATACTGTGCTATAAGGCTGTTTTTTCTTTTGTTATCGGACTATATAGTTACGCTCATCACTCATTCACTGATTGATTCCGTAACGCTGTAGAGGCTGTGTAGCGGCGGGAGTAACGGGGGGGTGGGGGGTCTAATGTCAGCAATGTCTGTAATGTTCGAAATTCGATTTATTTGATGGGGGTGTCAGGCGCACAACAACCAACTAGTACAAGATAGTCGATAAGGTTTCTGTGAGATATTTTGAAGAAGATACATGAAACAGATATCGTAGATTCGTGACATGACAGACCCGTACTTTTAAAAAAAACAGTGCCTTTTCACAAATATTCCATATGGAATCGAAGACTATCGCGGTTGTTTGACATAATAAATAATTTAAACCGAATTTACCGGGTGAAGTTTTTAGCATCCAATGTTTCGGCGATGTTCGGCGAGTGCAAGGACGTAACACAAGATAGTGGTTTTCAAAATTTACACGCGCCGCCCCACCACCGTTATAATCTGCGTAGTAACAGCAGCAGTTTGCCGCCTACCCGCAGAACAACGGATGATGATTGACAGCACTTCAGTCTACCCTAGACAACGGCGGTTGTAACATCGCCGAAACGGTGCTATTATTTCTTTAAATTCATCTTATCTTATTTATAATTCCATATGGGCTACAAACTATGAAGTGCAAGGACCAGCTTACAATTTTTAGTCTGCCAGCGCTACAGCAGAGATGACTGACTAAGAACATTATGCGACGCTGTCTGAATCCACACCATATATCCACCTCTTCAATATTCTAGCCAACCTTGATGTGCACTCTTTGATGGAAGTAGAAATTAATAATGATACGCAAGTCTTTTTGTCTATTCCCACAGTTGGAGAATTTTGAGCATCTGGAAATTCAATGAAATACAAATAAACTGTGTGGTCAATATCTCTACATCTAAAGTTTCCCTGCACATAGCACTTCCTCGGTTTCTAGATTGTTGCGGAACCCAAAATGTGTGTCACCAAATTTTCTATCGTCGTATAACCATGTTTATGTCAGATAAAATGCCACTGGTACATATTCAGGAAAAGGTACACAACATACAACCCAAAAGAAGAGAAGAAGACATTCTGAGCGGGGAGAGGGATGTCAACAGCACATCAGGAAAGGTAACCATATATACGGACGATCCGGGGTATACTTTCGAGAGCTGGTACTGAGTTTGTTGCAATCGGAAACAATTTTGGGATCATTATGGCGGCAGATGCGGTTGAAATAAGGCAAATTCAAGTAAATGAGATAGACATGTTTTCAGACAGTCGTTCAGTGTTACAAGAGTTGAGGAACCAAAAGGTTTCTTCAACACTCGCATTAGAATGCCACATGGCGTTAGATCACATCTGACAAATGAAAAGAGTCAGCCTGACATGGACATAGTGGAGTACAGGAAAATTAAGAGGCAGACAAGCTAGTGAGAAAAGGCTCAGGGAGACCCGTTATTGCACCTGAGCCAGTGCTGCCTTTGGCAGAGGGATACACGAGAATGGTGTGAAAAGTAAAATTTAAAATAGTAGAGGAGGTTTCAAATTTAAATGATTATTTAGGTAGGCACGATGGTTCATTTGGATAAGCCTATACTCCGAAGGTGACGATAAATCGTCTCAAGTGGTTAAGGCATGAGAAGATGTCCAGTGAGGAGGTGAATTTTTTGTGTGTTACGTGCTTAGGCTGAATTGGTGGGTGGCGTAGGTAAGGCAAAGATTCGCATACCTTGATTTGCGATTTATTTTTACCTATGTGAATAATGTTAATTTAAGAAAACGTGGAAAATAACTACCGGACCTATTATACATATAACATAATATGTTAATGTAAAGTAATTTGAGATTTCTTGTTTGTCACCGAGGCATATCGTCAAAAGGAAGAGGGGTTGGTGCGCTGGGATAGGAGAGGGGGTGCAGCGCAGGGTTGACATAGGGCAGGGCTGGCGCGCGCGCTGGCGGACACCCAAAATGTACAGCGGTGAAGGCAGGCGCATGCGCGGCGGACCGACAGGGGGTCTCACTCGGTTAAAGAAAATAAAAGTATTCACAATGTGAGTGTACGATAAGACGTGCAAGAGAGATACATTCTTTGTGCCATGTTAGGGGAGGCCTATACAGTCTTTACCTATTGAGACATTTACGCCCTACAAACGGCACTCCGCGAAAGGTCAAGAAGCTGGTTAAATGATAGATGGAAAATGGCAACATGTAGGCAGGCCAAGAGAGCCATCATGAATCCCAGCCTGCGACTAATGAAATACTGCATAGGGCTCTCCAGAACTAATCTGTGAATAGTAGTGGGCATGCTCACTGGGCTTTGCAGACTCAATAGGCAACTCCACATTCTTAGTGTAGCGGAAGAAACAATATGTCGGGGCTGTGAAATGGAGGAGACAGCGGAGCATGTTATCTGTGCATGTCCGGCAATGTCTGCAAGGGAGAGGGGATAACAGGGAAGTACTTAATAGACTTGGCTGAGATATGTGGGAACCGGCCATCCTGGAACATGCGTAGATTATCTGGCGTGAGCTGATCGCAAGATCTGTAGTAAGACATTATGGTACGCATAAAGTCCCGCATGGAGGACCAAGTATGGGAACCAGATAACTGGTCAATCAACCCTGACAACAAACCAAATGTGTCGATAGTATAAATCCGTAGCATTTAGACGAGCGACTAAACAAATGATTAAAAGTCAAGTGTACGCGCATAGCTTTGGATTACCTGGTGACAAAGAGGTTGGATTACCTGGTGACAACAAATCTGGAAGTCGAGCGAAGCAATTGCTTATTTCTCAGCTTCGTAAGGGCCTTTCTACCAAACATTGCCGCCTCATTTAAGAAAAACTCGCGTACGACAAACCCATCTAACCGCTTCAGTAGAGACATGCTCGACGGGCATCCGTGTTATTGTGACCCCGTTTTCATGCGACTAACAAAGTCTGATTTCAAGCCATCGGCATTTGCCCTGCATGCTTTGGTCACGAAATAACTCACACACCTTTTGTTCCCTTTATTTTTTTCTCTATTCCATTTTGTTTGATAGCACATTCGAGAGATGGAGTTAAGAATGGTAGAAAAAATCTCTGCCACGAAGGCGCAAGCGTATCCGCCGATAAAACGAGCACTTTTCTGCAGGTATTTCCCCAGTGCAGGTAAGCGTTTCATCTCACTTCTATTTATTCATTTTAGTGTAATGTTCTTTGTAACGTAGAACAGTCTGATAAATAAGTGAATGTCCTTAGTCCGGCTTAATAGCCCAAAAAATCAACAGGTATGATCCCATCCGGAAGAAACCATGAAACTTAGTATGCGTGTAGCTTTCATGTATGTTTCACTACAGATGTAGGAACATATTGAGAAATTATTTTTTGTCGTCAGAATTCAAATTTAGATCTTCATACAACCAGCGTTGCTTATTGGAAAAGTTCATTTCGTGCACAAAAAACTTAAAACTAAAGAAAAAGTGCACTTTCAAAAGGTCACCCCTCTTTCAATGACATAAGATGCTGATCAGGTTGTCTGGTTGGCCCACATAGTATAATATGCTATAAATTCTTTTTTTGTGTTGATTTTTCATGTAGAATAAACAAACTGTTTCCGCTATACATATTTGGAATACTTTGTATTCGGATATTTGTTGCTTAAAAAACCCTACAAACCCCACAGAACCAAAACGTGCATAAAATGCTGAAAACCGCACTGTTAAATAAACCCACACATTGGCAATGCTGCATACAACAATGATCCCTGCTTCCCCGATCAGCGATCCCTGTCCCGCTTTAGGTGTCTCGTGGATCTCAATTCTGAAGAAGTACATTTGAGAACTTGAACCTCTATCTTATGTCTTGTCCTGTGTCACGTTAAGAAGAAACGAGACAGACAAATTTCATCCCGTTTTTCATAAAAGTTAGTAAAACAAGCTTTATTTCGCAGCTGCTATCATGTGCACACATGATATTTCAGTTATCATTTTTAATGATGTCTTGATGTTGTGAACTCATGGATATTATGTCGTTGCTTTAGTATAATCGGTAATCGGGTGAAATTACTCATCAACACTTATGTGAGCTTTGTAAGTTACACATTTGATTATACCTAATCAACATTAACATATTAACCCCCGCACAGCCCAAATGTGAGCGACACCGATGTGGTTCTACAAGTCCGCGCAGCTCACAGGTGGGCGACATTAGGATGGTTTTATCGGCCCGTGTGTATGGGAATAAAATCAATACATTTCCGAAATCTGCGGTCCCTGAAAGTTACTATGCCGCTGTGGGCCGGGCATTTAATGACAAATTAGAATACCAGAAATAAAAAAGGGTGTAACTGCCAAAAATCAAAAACGAATTTTATTTCAGAATTCGGTAGTAAATGTCATGATGCATAATCTGTTACTATTTAAAATTTAATAAAATATGTAATTTTTCATAAATAAGTATTATTTTTAAACATAGTGGGTGGCACGGTCCTGGAAAGATTTTTTCTTTACAGGATCGCGCGCCCACAGGTTGGCGATACACATGAATGTATGGAAGTCTGGGAGTACAAATTGAAGTTTAGTACCACGGGGGTCACCGTGTTAATTTTAAACAATGGCCCCCTTTTATCAGTTTTTTGTTTATATTTTTATATCTCTACATATTATAAAATGCAATGTCTGCCAGTGTGTTAATAAGTTGCCCCATTCCCATCAGTTCTAGGTTACACTATATCAAAATCAGTTGAATAGTATCCGAGATATACAAAATGTCAGATGAAAGAAGGTGCTAACTCTAATTGTTTTTAAATTGAATATCTTGAGATCCAACGCTATAAGTACATCGTTTTTGTTCATTTGTCTTCATTGATTCTCGAGTTATCATATCAGCAAAATAAGGTAGTTACATATATAGGCGTAAATATGAAACAACTTTAATAAAACTGCTATTGCTATGCTCCCGCTGCCGCGACCAAAAATGGCTTTACAACAAGCTCTTCGATAAGGAGTCATTTACACAAATACCTGTTATATAATATTCTACTTCTTTATTTTCTTAAAAATATACATCGAAATACTGCAATACTGACCATTACTATACTATTCTACGCCATCATTTGGTTAAAATTGTAAAATTTTATTTATCTAGAAAATCTGCACTTGAATGTTCAACCTTCATATTAATATACCTTAAAGTTTAGGTACATTATATACATATTTTGGTAACATATTTTGTTAATTTTGACTACCAAGTTTAAGAACTCCTATCAACTGGTTTATTAAATGAAAAAAATAAAAAATCGTCCTGAGCAGCCTGTATTTAAATTTACTGCTCATTGTCACTTAATATAGTGTAAATATATGGGTATATCTTCTGTCTTACCTAACATCTTTGTGCAATACACGCATCAGAAGAAAAAAACAACAAAATTTCAACAACACAGCTCATGTAAGCTCATATAATACCGGGTCCAGACATGTGTAACATGTAATGTAATGTATCGTATAATATAATGCGATTAGTGTGGACGGCACATAAACTCAACGTGAATCCTGTATGTGTTGAGTTGTTCCGCCAGTTGCCACGAATATGCTGAATAGAAGGTTGCGAACTGTAGATTGGAAGAAACCGTTGGTGCCTCAATGGTGGAAAACAGATTTGTTTCAAGTTGTTCCAGTTGCCACCAACATGCCGAATTGCTGGTGCTGGTGCTGCTTTTATTTATATGTATTTAGTAACTGAAGACTGGAAAAAACCAT
This sequence comes from Micropterix facetella, assembly GCA_027564375.1. Lineage (NCBI taxonomy): Eukaryota > Metazoa > Arthropoda > Insecta > Lepidoptera > Micropterigidae > Micropterix > Micropterix facetella. The sequence goes on along the minus strand of JAOPUG010000333.1, from coordinate 19,847,130 downwards.
TGGTCCGTCGATTGTGGAGAACAGACTTGTATAAGAAAGGAAGATGTTTACTTGTGGAACTAAATGCCAGCAAATAAGAGACACTACAAAAACCTAACTCTTCTTTACTTTTCCTATTTCCCTTCGATGTGATGAAAGTAAACTAATCATTTTGGTTACGGCTCTTTCCATCGAAAGAGCAATATCCCTCCAAGTATCGCTTTTAATTTTTTTTATAGTCCAGACGTGTGTAAAGTGTAATGTAATGCGATTAGTGTGGACGGCACATAAACTCAACGCGAATTCTGTATGTGCTCGAGTTGTTTCGCCAGTTGCCACGAACATGCTAAATAGAAAGGTCGTGGACTGGAAAAAACCGTTGGTGCGACGATGGTGGAAACAGATCATTCAGTAAACTACAAATCATCAAGAATTATCTGAGGAACAGGATGGGACAAGACCGCTTGAAGTACTTGTCATTGATCGCAATCGAAAACAAGGAGGCATCAAACTTGGATTTGAGTAGTCATTGATAGCTTCGCAAATATCAAGGCCCGATGAAAATTGTGATTTTAAATTTAATGTATTTTTTTAATACTGGCATATTAAAAAAATAAGTGCTTCAATTTTTATTTCATTTCAATTAGTTTTGATTTGAGGAGATAGGTGACGGGGGCCCAATTTACTCTTCGGACCAGGGTCTTTGACCACCTAGTTACGCCACTGCATACAGGAAAGCTACACGCATGCTAAGCTTCATGTTTTCTTCCGGGTGGGATTATATTTTACGGGTCTTTGCCTTGTTATTAGACCCACCGTTAACTTCAGTATTGTTTTACACTTTTCAATATCCGTAAACGTTTAAATAATGTTTTCCTTTTGCGTTTAAGGTTATTCATTAAATTATATTGTCATGTATGTAGATAGTAAAAACATTTAGCCACCATATTTATAAGAAACGAATTTTACCGCATGAAATAACAAAATCCTTAATTTTTCGGCAGAATTACATTTGTCATCTTAGCAAGATCGTTTCTCATTAATATTATTATATCAAACAACGATGAATGTTATGTAGTTTATATTAATTTTGTATACATATAACACTTCCCTCTGACAAATTGCTAAATCTGAATTTTGACACAGAAATATTTGTTCCTTTTCTTATATTATATAGGTCTCGTCACAAATCTTGATCCCTCGCATATTGTCTCAGATCACAAGTATTGTATTTATTAAACACCAATGCACCTAAACTAAGTAGCCGGCGATCCGGCCCAGGTAGCTGGCGATGTCAGGCGCCGTATAGCGGCTATAGTCTTACATAAGGCAATTTGATTTTCTGTCTCATGCGGAGTTATGGATGAGTTTATATTATTTATGTGAATGCATTTTTGAGCTAGTGTTCGAGTCACAAAATTTGGCGCAGTACCACTGCACCCGTGTTTGGCAGTAACAAAATTACTAGATTTCCTTTTTCAAAAAAAAAAAACCAAATTATTTTTGGAGTAAAATTTTATTTGAATGCTGGCTGACCCATGCTAATTCTAGAACTGATACTGAACAGTAAATTAGTGAAAATATGTTTTTTGACATATTCGTTAAAATAAACAACAGACACTTGAAAGTAAGCACTGTCCAAAAGTCAAAGGCTATTGAAAAGTGTAAATTTCTACTGAAATGTGATATGGCAAGGAACTGTAGGTTAAGGAGTTGGACTTATCTGGAGTTGATGCGTTGAAAGATTAGACAAAATGCAAGACTAGCTTCCCCAGAAAAAAATATGGTCCCAAGGTCATGACCCGCAAGCTAGAGGTTCTGGGCATGTCAAGCTATAACACACTTGAATAAGATAGTATTGATCGTGGTTGACGAACCAGTTCTTAAACAACCGCATATCTAAATGTTCTGGTGTCCATGATTCTCGCCGATTTTTCAGATGAGCGACTCCTGGAATACGACATAGACAGTGTCATTTTCGATAAGCAATCTGACTTTCAAAAAGTCCAGATTTTCCATTCAAGAAGTCTCGGCAATATGCTGGTCCTCGACGAATTGCAAAGTACGTAGGATTATAAAATTTCATCATATCCATAAATTATATCTATAATTCCATCCATAATTATTTCCATTTTAATTTGCAGATATTTCTGAAGCGGATCTTATTTATACTGAGACTTTAATGCAGAGAGGAAAAGAAAATTATGAAGGCAAAGAAATTGTGATATTGGGTAACTAATATCGATTTATAAACAAAAGACAGCTATTTTATCAATCAGGACTCGAATTAATGGGGCCTTAGTCATGGAACGGAACTCTGTAGCAGGCGCAGTATAAAAAGCATGCCATGTCTCTTAATTCAGAACAAGTGATATTGTGATAGAGTTCATAACTATGATTGAAGATCATTGCACTCCAAATTCAACCTTATCTAAGAAGGGTAGCGCCTAATTCCACGAATAGTTCCAGTGTTTACACAAGTCCAGTAATTTAGAAAAAGTAATCAAAATACCTCTAAGGAGGAAGTTTATTTTTAATCTCCACAAAAGCAGTTATGTCTTCGAATGGCATAGAATATCAAAAATTGCATTATTTCAGTCACATTTTATTATCCTTAGTTTCATCAAAATACGAGGTGAGGCTGAAAAGTTCCAATAGTCGGTATTTTTGACGGGCCATTGAAAATGCACGAGTTGTCATTAAAACCGAGTGTCCTTGAAGGGAGCGCATCTGCAATCTCGCCCGTCTATCCCTCTCGGTTCACGTTCAGTAGCCTACCAGGTACAACATGTCGGGCATTTCTTCGCTCAAGCGTAAAATTGAGTACCGAGCGGTGATTAATTTTTTTTCTAAAAGTGTAAAATCAGCGCAAGAGATTGTTGATTTGATGCAACCTATTTACGGTGACTCTTGCCCAACCTGTATCACAATAGCAACAAACCATGCAGTGGGTAACCAAGGGGAAGAAGGCTCTGAGGAAGTACCGGCAGCAAAAGTCATCCATGAAGCTAATGGCGACCATATTCTGGGATTATGACGGAATAGTGCTAATGGACTTTCTTCAGAAAGTAACTACAACGAAGGCGGATCATTATGCATAATTGCTTGCGTCGGTGAGGTTAAAACTTAAGGAGATACAGAAGGGCAAACTCAGTGGGAAGATTTTGTTTTTGCAAGACAATGCTTCCGTCCACACCGCCCTTATTGCAAAGGCTGCTGTGAGGGAAGCTGGATTGGAGGAGCTCGACCACCCTGCCCACAGTCCAGACTTAGCCCCCCTTCCCCCTGTTCAAAAACTTGAAGGCTTCTCTGCGAGGGAGGTGGCGGTTTGAGGGTGAAGATGAAATGAGGACAGCAAGCGGTAGAGGCCCATTATGCAGACAAAACAAAAAATATTTTTTAAATGATTTAAAATTGTTGCACCAAATATGCAGTAAGTACGTTTCATGAAGTTCAGGGAGATCATATTGAAAACTAAATTGTTGAATTACTACATTTCCTTATATCGACGTATGAGAACTTCTCAAACATGGACTTTCAAAGACTAATAATATTTGCATAAAACTGATTTTGACAAATATTTTACTGTTGATATTTAGTAGTAGAAATGAAAAAAGTTACCTACTTTCTTATTCTGAATCGATAGATTTTAGAGAAATCATGGAAGTATGATTGTATGGGAGTGTGGTCAACCTGAGTCCTTTCGAGGAGAGAAATAATTATTCAATCATTAATCATAACTCCAATTATAGTAATTAGGACTAATTGATTTCAGGCGGTGGTGATGGAGCACTGCTTTACGAATTATTGAAAGAGAAACCAAAATTCGTCTGGATGCTGGAAATTGACGATGTAGTTTTGAAAGCGTGTAATAAGTACATGAAATCTATTTGTGGTGACGTCCTAGAGGAGATGAAAACGTCTAATTATGAAGTTAGTAAACTACAGATGGATCGCCGTAGACATTTTTTTTTGCTGTGGTTAAATATTTTTTTAAATTTCTTTCTCGTAATTTCAGATAATTGTGGATGACTGTATGATCTCGATCAAAAAGTTTATGGCGCAAGGGAGGAAATTTGATTATGTATTTGGTGACCTAACAGATATTCCGATAACTGATACCCCGACAGGTCAAATGTGGGACTTTATAAGACTTATATTGGAGTGTTCATTCCAAATATTGAAACCAACTGGGAAGTTTATGACACACGTAAGTTGATGTTCTGTTTCTTCAACCTATTTTATATCTTGCTGTGGAATTAAATTCATGAAGGAAGTCAAAATATTTATATAATAATAGTCTATACATCTACACTGTCATCCCAAAATTGCAACAACAGAAACCGTTTTTTCTTCTTGTATTTTTTGAGAAGAATAGACTAACAAAAGAAGTGAATACTTAGGCCATACTGAAAGTTTCTGGATTCTGATAAAGTAAAACAAAATATTTATATTGTATTTCTTGTTTTTCAAAGTATTCTCTGACAATTTATATACTTTTTCATTCTTTGAAACCAATGGGGAAAGCAATTGACCTAATCTTCTTTAGAGGTCTCTTCAATGGCTTCTCGGAGCGCTATCATCCCCGTTTATGGGTTCGTGAACCGTAACCTCAAAGTTTATCCTTAATTTTTGGAAACGAAAAGAAATTGCAGGGTGCAAGGTCTGGACTGTATGGGAGACGCATCATCATTTCGACGTTTGAGGTCTTCAAAAACGCCATTGTCGCCTTAGCTGAGTGGGCGGATGCATTTTCGGGATGGAGGACTACTCTGCTGCGAGGATACTTTTCATGGACGTTTTCGAAAACACTGGGCAAGCAAATGTTAACGTACCAATCTGCAGAGGCTGTTCTTTGGTTTTTAAGTAAAATTGTCGTTTAATGTCCCATCTTGCTAAAAATAGAAGTGACCATCATTTTATCAGCGCTTCGACCTTTCTTG
>JAOPUG010000333.1:19828834-19840964 GCA_027564375.1 Micropterix facetella | reverse complement strand
GAATTTTCTGCTCTCTTCGCACATACCAAAAAATCATATGCTGTAAAGCGAAATAGCAACAAGAATATTCGTTAAAACTCTGCTCGAATCGTGGAACCATATATGGTTTTGCGGGGCCGTACGCTTCTTTTAGTGTAAAACCATATATGGTTCTGCGGGTCTTGGGGGGGTTAAATTCATCCTTAGGTAAACACACAATTTTCAAGACGGTGCCACAAAGAAAAAACAAATGACAGATGTAAAAAATAAAATGTATTTAGCCAAAATGTTCTATTTTCAAAAATAGGAATTACTTTTTAACATCTTTAACGCAAGTAGCCAGTTCCAGAAAGTTTAAATATGGCCCACGTATAGCTTTAAAGCAGGAAAACCACTTTCGAAACAAAGGTGCAAGTCATTGGTTCACTTTCATTTATTCGATTTATTATTTGATAGGCAAATGGAGCCAGCTGTCCGGAGGCGCTCGAAATGTACGAGCAACAATTGGAGAAACTCTCTCTACCAGTGGAATACACAAAGTCCAAAGCGTTCGTGCCATCATTTCTAGAAGACTGGATATTCTACCAAATATCGTTTAAGAGTGCGGCTTAACAGCAGCGATCTTTTATTCAATTTTTCCCCTCTCTTCGCTTTCACCAAAAAGACATCCTATTAACTAGGCTAAGATCCAAAAGTGTCCTCCATTATGTCCCTATAATTCCTAGAACAGTATTAGATTCACAACATTTAGAGGCTAAAGTTTGTGACTTATATTCGTTGATAGGTGCTATCGAAAATGTGATTATTTTAAACGTGGTTATTTCGAGTGCTATAGCGTTTAATTTAAGTATAATTACGACTGTACTTATAAATTTAAATATTCCTAATGCACAATTTGTCTGTTGTTTATTTGAATGTTGTTTTCTCAAAATATATTATAGCGATCGTAAAGGAGGTATTTTATTTTTGATAATTTTATTTACAAACATTAACTTATATATTATATGTTACAAAAGCTAAAATAATGGTATAATACAGCGATGTGCGATACTCTGATATTTGCAGTAAAATTTATCAGTTTTACAAATTTATTAATGCACGGTTATCACATAGAATAGTAATAGAAAAGTGTAAAACTCAACTGTATCGGACATCACTAATTCTTTAGATGCATAAAAAATAAGAAATTGTTCGAAATTAAATTTGAATCACATTTGCAAACTGCAGATGAAATGATATATTTAAAGACTTTTCTCAATCGTTTTTTTAGTCTTTTCAGCCATTTAAAGAAGATCCATTTGGATATTCCATTTCAGTTATGTAGAAATTATAATACAGTTATATATATAACTAATATAACAGATAACAGTTTTTATTTTACACAAAAGTTGAGGTTTTTACTCAGCCTGTCTGAGCCTGGCTAATCTCTGAGTAAGCTCATCCTGTTCTTGTGAGACTGCGGTACTTGCGCCAATCGTGGACCCTTGGACACCTTGCGGTAGCTCCATATTTAACTCCAAGCTGGAAATTGAAAAAACAACACATAATATTTAGGACAGGTGCCTACGTTAGACAAGCCTTTGCATCAGCGGTATCTGAACTAAGTTCTGCGAAATCTATACAATGGTTCTGCGAATTTCACCTTGAGCATGTGCAAGCCAGCAAAAATAAATTGCAATTAGGAGGGTTCTTTTTATACTCAGACTGCGTACAACGGCTATTAGGTTTGTGATGTTATTAACCATTCTTCTCCAGATTTTAAAACCAGATATTTGGACTTATTCGGCGTTGACAATTCTAAATATTCACAAACAACTTACGATTTTTGAATTTAATTTTCCAATAATAATTTTTGTTTTAATTAGAATTTTAAATATATTTAGTTTTTTCAATAAATTAAAATTTCCATCTCTCAATAAGCCTAGCTATTCTTCAATTCAGAGAATACTGAATAATAGTTTTTGCAACCAGTTTTCAGCATTTTTATGGAGGTTGGCCATGTGAGACTTCTTAACCTTACCATTATCCCGACAAAGAGGGTAGTTTTTTTTTAGAACACAGGATTGCCATAGTCTGGCGAATGGTGCTCAACGAAACTACAGATTAACAGATGTTAACAAGGACATCGACTGAGTGCAATCCATTTGTACCAAAATAAACCATCCATATTGTAATTTTTTCAAAGGTCATCCCGTCTTTTGGATTGGACTGAGAGATGAATACACTAGTAGGATGAAGCTATTATGATTTGACTCCTTTTTTACCTACCACATATCGATGAAACAAATTTAAAAGTACATAGATTGGATGCCTTCCCAGTTGTAAAAGTTAGACATCCGACATAAAGCTGTATTTCAAGTCATTTATTTTCATCAATTGAAACAATTTCATGACATCAATTGCAATTATTTCGTTGTATCGTTGATGATAATTAATTGCCTTTAAATATTTACTGAAGAAGAAATTAAAGTAAGTAAAAACGGAGCTGCCATGGAATTTACCGACCAGTCGGGCCATCATAACACTATGGTTACAATTCTGGGGGGTGAGCGGTGGACTCCGGACTAACGATCAGCTGTGATGGGTTTAGACAGCTGTCTTACCACATGTGAGCGTACACCTTACCGCCCATTAACTCCCCTTCGAAGCCATTGCATTTGAGATGCGGAAATTGCAGTTTTAGATTTTTTTTAGGAAGGAGTTAATTATTTTCTTGGAGATCAAGATTCTTAAATAGGTGAAATAGGGATTTGGCTGGAAGGCCACAAGCGCCAACTTCCACCGCGTGAAAGTGAACAGTGAAGCCGTTCCGGGTGATGGCATTAACGAGATCATGGTATTTGTTTAATCATGATAATGATATTTAAAGATCTCGGTCTCTAGGAAAATAATTAACTTCTTCCTAGAAAAAATATCTAAAACCGTGATTTTCGCATCTCAAATTCTATGGCTTCAAAAGGGGAGTGAATGGGCGGTAAGGTGGACGCTCACATGTGGTAAGACAGCTGACCTAAACCTACCACAGCTGGTCGTCAGTCCGGAGTCCACCGCTCACTCCCCAGAAGTTTAACAATAGTATTATGATGGGCCCGACCTCGGTCGGTGAATTCCATGGCAGCTCCGTTTGTACTTACTTACTGTACTCGTGGTCGTTTGGGATATTCGATTCCCATGGATCGCTTAATTCTACAATAAGGGCCATCTTCCGAGATAGGGAGTAAAGAGTTATATCTGGACGGAGGGCTGTACATCCGAGACTTCCAGGAAAATAATACTGTTTAGACCGAATCGAACTCCGGAATCCAATCTGAAGCTTTCTCGGTTATCGAGAAAGGTTTTGTAGTGGAATGTTTTTTGCCTTTAGAGCTATCCCGCACAAACTGTATTGGTGATTTGGGTTTGGAGGGTACATTCACTGGAATCGTCCAAACCAGCTTTTATGGCATACAGCTGTGGGCACAGCCAGTATTTCAAACATTGAAATCCTACAACGCTTCCAAAACAATGTATTAACATCAATCGCCGGCACTCCATGGTTCACAAAGAACAGTGATATGACCACCTTATAGGATTATGATATGACCAGTTTAAAATCGGAAGTGAAATGTTTCGACAGGAAATATAAAGGCAGACTCCAGAATCACATCAACGTATTGACCTCTAATCTCGCTAATACGAGATAGATGATCACATAACGGCACACCTGAGGAACGGCAGATAAAGCAGGGCATGCAGACAGTGGCGTCTCTTCGGTGGAGGAGTCGACCTACTCGCCATGTCGCCTACCTCTGGTTATGGTTTTATGAGACCAATCGCAGTTGGACTAATTAGGGGAAAAAACTGCTAATATCAAACACCTCTCGAGTAAGGCAACTAACTATCTAGAAAAGCAGTAAAAGAGTGCTGCTTACCCTGCCTCATCGGCGACTTGCTGCAGTAAATTCTCGACGTCTCCTTGTGGTACTGATGTTGTCGTCGTTTGTGACATTGCATTTTCCATGTAGGAGGACTGCACGTCCAAATCTTCAAATTGGCTTTCGAATTTGTCCATAAGATTTGAAATTTTCTCGAGATTCATCGATTTCATAGCGGCGTCCATCGCCTGAACCACGCCCGCCATCGATTGTGTCACCTGGACAGAAAATAAATATAAGATTTCCTAGATAATTGTAGAAACTCAAGGAAAAAGTACACACCTTTCTCGTAGTCAAAGCGGTCTGTACCCTGCTCGACACGGCGTCGACCCTAGCGCTCATTCTCAAATAATTGAGTGCTTGATTTTTCTGTCTGATTGCATTTTCTGCGTGTATCCGTGCACCCTCCATGTTGCCTTTTTGAATTGCCTTCTTCGTCTTTTCTTTTTCCATCTTCTCTTCCTTTTCGCATTTTTTCGAATTTCTTTCCAACTCCTTCACAGCGAATTTTAAATTAAATAAATGCTCTGCGTTGTCAGTTAAGAAAAAAAACATGAAAAAACGGCCTTGATGTGTTTGTGGCAATAGGTAGACCCTACACCTTTGCAATTAGTGTTATTATGCTTGATTATAATATAAATACTACATTTATTATTCATAACCTTGTAATGCTTAATATTAATAAAAATATAGGAAAGTTTAAAACCATAAAAAAGGATACTCTCCATCGCAGATGACGACATTTCGTTACCCATGGATGGCTTTTTAGAAACTTCTCGCACAGAAATAAACTTCCCAGAGAAATGGTCAAAATTCGGCGATAGTCAGTTATTGAAAAAAATTAGATAAAACAGCAGAAGATTGCGGGAATCGATACAAAATGAGTAATAACACCAGCACAGGTGACTCAACTCACTGACATAAAGGGATGTATATCATTAGTAGTAAGGTAACATAAACAATCGTATATTTCATGGTGTTGCATGATTATGTACCTACTTATATTCAAGGCATGTTAAAAACTGCTGAAAAAGGTTTCCCAGGTTTTCTATTTGAATGTCAACACTTGACAAAGTTTCCTGCGGGACAAAAACGACTTATTTTATGTAACTGGTGATCAATGCAATTTCGAAAGATGCCACCGGTTGTACTGATACTTTCGAAAGAGAATAACCAAAACAGAATACGAGACAATTAATCGATCTTTTAGAAGTAATAAATATGTCGAGATGGAATATTCTCGTAAATTTACACGATGTCTCGATACAGCGAAAGCTTGGGATTCCGTTGTATTGAAATGACAGTGTTTTCGCTTCCGATAATTTTCAGACATTTAATCATAATCTGAAGGATTGTTGATAAAAAAAATAGGTAGGCTATTCTTCTCTGATGATTTTAGTATAACTAATGATCGAACTAATACTACTGCCTATTGTTTTTTTTATATTTTAGGTGCCTGTGTCAAAATCAAATATATGACACTATAAGTAGGTACCTATTCGTACTTTTGCTACGAACATGATTCTTAAGAACTACTTGCAAGGATTTATGATGACTTTTACCATGTCGAAGTTGCTAAGTATTCAGATATTTTCCGAAGATTATCGTCGTTCATTATAACATCGACAGTAGCACAGTCGACCAATTAAACCATATGAGAAGTCGAAGGCCCAGAACTCTGTATTTATAAAAATAAAATATACGGCGGTGTTTTATCATAGCCCGGTCTTTCTGTATTATCTTTCAATTCTTTCTGGTAGGCAGATTTTTTGTGGCAAAATACCTGGCCGCAATTTTATTGATCCTCCTATTGTTTCATAACGCATATAATTGTCGGTATCAGCTTCCACCTGAAATAAATTACATCGACATGGCAGTAGAGATAAAAGCATTTTGGAAACGGATGTATGGTTCGCTGCTAGGTTATGTTATAATTTGTAAAATTAATGTACCTACCTATAAATGTATAAAATAATAAATACGTACGTCAAAGTAATCGTCACGGCCAACTCGTGTGCTTTTATTAGACACGACCGTCTTCACGCTTCATTAAATTGATCCACTTTTTTTTATAGTTGGGTGTTTCGGGACGTGAATATAAACAGTTTATTCTGTGTTGAAACCGCCGTACTTCCGCTAGGTGCTGTGCAATTTCTATAATGCGCTTTTTAATACATATTTCAAAAATCTTCATGGCCAAAAGTAAGACTTACGAATGACCCGTAAGATCAAACAAACTACGCTCGCTTGCGACTCGATCGTCCGAATAGACAGTTAGAATTCCATTATCGTACTTGTTATTTTTCCCAGCGCTAAACGCGTAGTCCAGATCACCCTTTTCCGCCATTATCGTTACCAGCACTGCCAATGCGACCACCAGTTCCGCGCGGTCTTTTTTTTTTATATAAAAAAAAAACAAAACATTTTCCATTCAATGCAGTGGTGTCAAATACGTTTTTTTTTCAATAAACATTTGTAAGATGCAGGCAGTATATGGAATACCGCGATTAGTGAGTTCCTAGATACATTTGTCGATGAAAGCTTCTTTTAGCCATTAACATACCAGGCCTTCCAAGGCAACCACCTAGTTCCGCGGGATCTTTTAAAAAATGAAAGCATTTTCTATTTCAATACATTTTTATAGAAAAAAAAAACATAAGCATAAGAGATGTGTTAAATAACATGAAATAATATTAATATTTCCTTTCTTTTCAATAACCATTTGTAAGATGCAGGCAGTATGGAACACCGTGATTAGTAAGTTTCCAGATACATTTGTCTAAGAGTTTCAACTTGTATCGTATGTGAAATTCTCATGTGTCTCGTACCCATGCGGCCGAAATCTATCGATTTAATAATGTTTAGATAGGTATTTTTAGTCCAGTGGGTACTCGACTATACAGTGTACATATGCTTGGTAGTGGAGCCAGACTTTGCCATTGTATCGCGGTGATTCTGGTAGCTAATTAAATTACTGGGGGTGATCAGCAGTTGATCCTTTATTTTTTTACCGATTTCGAGATTTTCAGTCGACTTTGAGGCGTCTGAAGTCCACACACCTAAAAGAAAAAATATAAATATAAAATTCCACAAAATAATTATAATATTATAATATAGAATATATGTACCGATCTTATCTAATTTTGGTCTAATGTTGACAACAGCACCGCAAATATTATCAGAGTAATCAAAATTTTCACCGATCATCAGCAGCATCTGTAAAGAGCACGATTCGTCATTATAATAATAAAGCCCAAAGCTGAGAATGTCGACATGAGTGTGAATTTTAAGTATCTATAATATATTATCGCCATTGTTGAAAAAAAAAGAAACATGAATGTCAAGAGTGTTTACATTTTCGTCTAAGACAACTTTCCTTAACCTGCAGAATGTGCACAGAAAAAAGGAATTTATTATATGGCAAAGCATCTATCTGGTGATTTTAGCAACTGACCCTACCGCTCACGGGCACTAGCGATGGGTCTTCCAGGTGTACTCGGGTTCTGAACCCCACTCTTCTACCCGTTAAAAAACCGGTTCCCCCTCTAAAATTTTTCTGATGGGTTTCTTTTTTTAAAAATAATATCCTAAGATATTAAAGTCTATATTGGTTAACGAATAGACCGCTTATCTGATAATATCGATGGGAAATATTCAGAGCGCTATCTGTCTGCGCCCGGGCGCAGAATGAATTGAAAATAAATAGAATGACCGATTCTCCGATTACTGCAGAGGAGCCGATTCACGCCAGTACTGTTTACGCCGCCTGGAACAATGGACTCTCTCTGCGGTACGGGCAGCGATGATCGCTCCAGAAGGACCCGGGTTTTACCGACCACCTCCTCGCAGTGCAATGACCCGCCTGTGCGGTTCAGCCAAACGCAAGCGCAGGCTCCTCAAAATGAATGCGATATTCGTGAAAATCAAATTCAGAGTAGATATTCGTTAAGTTCAAGTAGAACCTTACTTCCGGATCTGCTTTTGCCAATAGAACGAGATTCAACCGAGAGTCATAGACCCATTGCTAATTCGCACCATACAGGCTAATGTAGAAATTAATCCCGGAGTCAAGCATTGAGACCTATTCGTTTTTCCTCGCTTATGAGATGCCTAATATATCCATCGTCCGTGTCTGGAGTCTTTTGTATATCGTGGATAATCATCATTGCAACATTTCTATCGTTTTCACGGTTCAACTATCCATCCGATGATGATGTCCTTCTAGCCGGTTTTGGCTATAGCATCCACAAAATTGCATGGCTCGCAGCAGTGCAATTAACTTAAAATCATGCGAGAGGAAAACTTAGGTCTAAGTTCCTGCAGTTAATTTCGGCGTCGACTTAAAACTTCTTAAACTTCTCCACATGCTTCCCGACATCTCGGCTAAGACTTCAGTCTTGCTTACGGTAATATTATGGCTGATTTTTCTATAAGACTCTTTGAGTCATCATCGGCCGTTGTATAGCAGGTGCGGATTACATGAAAAGTTGTTATTCAGGATATTCTGTATTGCATCCATCATTAACTACGACTGCGAATGAAAGAGTAAATTAAGTCAGCGCAACCTTGTGTGAAAATCGCAATATCTGTACAAACTTTTGTACCGTTCGGCCATCGTGCATCCTTAAAATATAAGGATAGCATGTCAACACATGGGTATGATAATTTGCATCTTGCCTGTGAGAATACTTACAATATCCAACCAAAATCTGTCTAGATCTACGCCCCTCTGCCGTTTCTCAAGACTAATGAGCCACCGTCCGCCCGCTTTGTTCACGTCATCCTCCCACATGGGCCGGATACCCTTCTTGAACAGAGAGTAATCGCAGCCTTGCCGCAGATCCGATGGCAAGCGGATATGGTTGTATAAGCTAAAAAATAAAGTTAAAAAATAATGTAGAGTTGGGAAAAGGCTTTGAGGTACATGCAGCATTGGCTTAACCTTCAAGAGGTCGTACAGCGACAAAACGACGATACTCTTTCTTCATCCCTACTCTCATGGTGCTTTTGACTTATTGTCTCTCTCGAGTAACCTGAGATAGGGATATTACAAAGCAATATTATTCATTCTTTCGGATGTTTTATCCAGCCGAATGATGTCGAATTGTTTTGATGTTTTGATGATGTTAATGTGTTTCAACCAAAAATCAAATCAAACACAATAAAATAACACATATAGCTTAGCTGATAGATATTGCCGCAAGGCAATACGTTCGCTTTTTTTTTTGTTGAAAAAATGAAGCGTTTTTATTATTATTTATTATTAATCGATTATGCGAGCCTAGAGCACAGAACAAAATATCCTCGAATGATTAAAGTTAGTTGTTGCCCTTTAAAGCATCAATTGATATAAGCAACTACTTTAAAAGTCCAAATAATTTAATGGGGAATTCAACATGTTGGGAAGATGTCGATTTTCAGACTGATTTTTAAGACACAATATAATACTGTTTTTATTATTCTTTCTATAGTTTTATTGCTTAAGTAAATAAAATGTTTCATTTTATTTTTTCTATATTTTTAACAACCAGTAGGTCGATCCATTTTATTATTATCCTTTCTGTCCTTAGTCTCAGTATAGAAAAAAAACAGAGGCACTTCATGGTTCAGTTAAAGGCATATTGGTGTAATCAAGCGATGAGAGGATCAATAGGTAATATCAATTTGCGGATGAAATCCTACTAGATGATTATTAGGGGCTTGACTCAAAGCAAGGAAATAAAAATATATGATTAGGTATAAAAAATTGTGATACACAAAGGCATAGCAGTGACCGCTTAATACTTAATAGTGCCTGGAATAGGTCACATCAAACATCCTATATAATAAGCAGGTGACTGTTGTTTTTAACAAGCAAAACTCAATTATCCTTGGACGTATCATAAAAAATCAAGATGAAATTAAATGCGGATAACATGAACTTTCGACTCTGGTTGAAATCGAGTTTTAATTTTTGGATGTGTCATATCAGAATCCATCCAATAAATACGCCATTTTGAATTGCGGTACAAAATTATTCGAAATTCGAATTCCAAAAACAAAATTGAACAGCCTACCAATCACTGATTGGTCAAAAAGTAGGCTGAGTGAAACGTCAGGTAAAAGGCACGACTAACCTCCAAAAATCTTCGACGGTATCGAAAGAAGTTATTTCCCTCTGGTTCTCCTCCCAGTTCCTGCCCTTGGTATTTTCGAAGAACCACAAGGTCCATGTATGCTGCAGGGGGTGCTTTATGAGAAATTCTGGAGATACTTCAGCCACCGCGTTGCTGTTCACCTTTGAATCATTGCTGGCGGTTCCCTGTTTTTCAACCAAAAAACAAATCAATCACAATAAAATAACACTAATAAATACATTCATTACTATTATTCACTATTTATAACATCAAAACCGCACTTTTTCGCAACATAAGCTCGTTGACAACCAACCGTAAAGGTGTACGCGGCACTAGAAAGCACACTCCCGGCACTTGTATTTTCAAAGCGGAAACTTATATAATGCAACGCAGTTATATTTTACACATTTTAGGCAGAAACAATCGGTAATACTCGCCTCAACTTCGTCAGAATTTTTTCCAGCCATGTCACACAACCGCCCGAAATCTTCATAAAACACGGAGAGCAGTGCTGGTGTTGCGATAACACGAAAGAATGTAAATTAAAACAATGTTGCCAACGGCAAACAAAACAAAATTTATTCAAAAAATAAGTTAGACAAAACATCGGCAATCATTAGAACGGCAGTATATTCCACAAAATTAAAAGAGTTGTGTATAATTTAAATAAAATATTTTTTTATTTGCGTAAACTTAATATTAAATACATGGACGGAGTTACAAAAATCACAGAATACATTATTTATTACAATATAATACACGCTCTGGAGTTTGTTTGGTTAATTATTTCCGCCTGCACCGAGTCTTCAGTTTTGATCACTTTATCCTCCACTTTGTCGATGCCCGAGTCCACTGTTTCTGCAATGCAAATAATAAAATTAATTATTTTTAACTGATCTCCTAAAAACACTACAATTACCTTTAATATTAACGCTCGAAATTGCTTTTCCTTTCCCCATGCATGAGTTTTCCCTGTCTCGTATGCTCTGAAAAAAATTAGCAAATCTCGATTTTTCGATATCCTTCGCCATCATTACTTCGCTGTCGTCTATTGTGACCGGTTCGACCATCTGAAGAGTATCTTCGGTTCGAACGATAGGTATAACCACTTGAGTTGTCTTCGTATTCTGCGGACTGGATTTATCAGAGTAGCAGATGATGGTCTCATTTTCCGATTTACTATAATCGCTCTTCTGGCTGTAGACGCTTTTCGGGCTCAGTTCTAGACTGCATTTGCTCTCGTTTTGGATGGCCAACGCGTTTTGTTTGACGGGACTTTTGTGCTCTTCTTCCGTTTTTACTTTTTGCTCGATATGGACTTCTAATATTGTGTCTTGTCGTTCCAGATTCGGTGCTGGAGGCTGTTCTTCTTCGACTTTGTTAATCTCGACGATATGCGAATCGCTTACATTCGCTTCTAAAGAGTCTATCGATTTTTCTTCCTCGCTGTGTCCGTTGAGATTTTCTGTTTTAGGTGACTCTGTAACGGATTTAATTTCAGGTTCCGTAGAATTGTTTTGTTCGTTTTCCTCCAGTTTGTTCATCAGTGCTGGCGGCACTTTCAACGGCGGCAACTCTTTTAGCATCGTGCCATTCGATTGTATACTCCGCGGCAGTTTAGCAGCTGTTAGTATTGTATGGCATCCCCCGCAAGCGACGTTATCCACTATGTAGTCTTCGAGTATGGTGAGCCGTTTGGGTATATATTGATTGGAGTCGTCATCGCTCTCTTCCAGGCCGAGCTTTCCGTGCTTCGAATCGCCGCACGTGTACAACTGACCGCTCTCTAAAACAAAATGAGGCAGTTAGCGTGGCCGCATGAGTAAATTTCGTGGTAAATTAGTCATCGACCGCGGTCCATACATACGCAAATATGGCTTCGCGAGTAACAATTATTGCGTGATTGTGAATTTGATAAGCGATCGAAGTGGACGGACAGGGGTTGGCGTGCCGCTGGCTGGTTAAATTTATATATAGGTACTTGGCGGTGGCGGCGATTGCCGTACTTTTAATAATTCGAATTGATAAAGCCTGACTTATAAACAGATAAATAGCTTATAAACATAGTAATTGAATATTTTTCCACATGCAGTTGATATCAAGGCCATAACCGGGAGGGGG
>JAOPUG010000333.1:19688416-19704539 GCA_027564375.1 Micropterix facetella | reverse complement strand
ACTCGAGTTATCGTGCATACTAACATTTTTCGCGCACAATTTCAAGACTTGGCCACTCTGGTGGCCGAAGTAATTGCTGCAATTCAGATTAAATACATAATCTGAGTTCGATAAAATCCATTTTAGTTTAGGACAAAATGTGAAAGCGATTAAGTACAAGTAATTAATAAAACGAGGCAAAATTCACACCTTTCTAAATCATTTTTTTTTAAAGTAAAGCCCTTACAGTTCAAAACATAAATGTCTATGTATACGCGCGGCTTGGTTGTATTTGTCAATTCTAAGCGATCAAACCAAGGGAAGGGAGGGAGGTCTAATAAAAAAACCTCACGTAATTAATGAACGTCCCCAAAGACGCCAGTTCAAAATGTGTCAGCTATACATACATTAGGTATAGCATTTAACAGAGATGACACTATCGCCAAATAATTTGAACTACATAAAATAAATATACAAGGCCAAAAGCGGCGATGTCTCTTTGAACTTGGCGAAGTGCACGACCGAGGTCAACAAGGAGCCATTAAATTTTATCACAACGGCCGTAAATGTTGGCCCAAAATGATAATTTCGTGTATCAGGAAGACGTGATGTCAGATTTCTAAATATAATCTAGTCATGAAATTCTGGATTGCTGAAACAGATAGGTGAACATCACATTGCGATATTCGAAGAGCAATAGAATATCGTTTATTGTTTAAATTGTGGCATTACATGAATTACAGATCTCTAGGTACTCAACAATTTCCTGCAAAATGTGCAGAATAGCAAACTAAGTCAACTACCTTAAACCATTACGATAATTCTTGTATAATGGTTAATTATTGATATTAACGATCAACCAGCTAGAAATCTTTGATATATTCGATATTACATCTAAACCTGCATATATATTCTATATAAACCTGCATATTCTTTCCCTTCTTTATAATATCAACAATCCCATCGCTACCTCCTACCGAACCGAAAAATTCACTCACTTAGGAAGTCATGGTCTTCCACTCCGTTCCAGTCAGGATAGTAATATTGCGATTTCTTCATTTTATACATATTATTAACCGTTCATGTACCTACATTATAGAACCTGCTGCCGTGCAATATCAGAAACGCATTAACGCCTTTTTACTTTTCGAGTGTCTGAAAAATCATTTCATGTCCTAAATTCCTAGTTATCCTTCGTATCATCCCATCATCTCCTGTCCTCCGCTCCTTGCGGTAACTTCTCCAAATTTTAATTATTTTCTTTAAAACTTGGCATTTTTGTTATATGATATTTTTGGTTAAGCATTAAGGTTTTCTATTTATTTTATTCTACTGACAACTAAATTCTTTGACCTCCACGAAGGTTGGCTTTAAGAGATTGCAATTTATACAGTACGTCCGCCTGTTAAAATGTGCAATAAAGAATTTCTCTCTATCTATCTATATTATGAACTTTATATTTACTAAAAAGGGAATGGGTTCTTTCTGGTGTGGGCAGTATTGCATATAGTTGATTTTCTTTAGTTAATTTCGAGATTGTGATTACTTAACCAGTATTATATATGTTCAGAGTTCAATTTAATTCAGCTTGGAGAGTTAGACAATTTTCCCGGGTTTGTTATATGATATAGATCATTATCATAATTATATTTAAATATCAGTGGGTTATTTCACGAAAAACATATTATCTTTTTATTCGTACAAAAAATGTAACGCTTTGAATTCTTAGAAATAATTTTAGATCATTCAGAAAAAATATACATTACAACACATGTTTCTAATAAAACGATTTTAACTATAATATCTCATTGTTGGTTATAATGTTATCGAATGTTTTGGCATCTGCAGACAATGTCAAGATGATTGCTCAAATCCGAAAATAACGTTTATATCACTTAATTACTATGAACCCTAACGGAAACCGCGCGTCAGTAATATTAATTTAATTTATTTATTTAAAGTAAATGACGAGATACACATGCCAGCACTACAAAATATTCATATTAGACCATTAGCAAAAAAAAGGACACTGCAGCATCTTAATAAATACGTCAACGCCGCTTAACTAGGCCTAGGCCTGGGGCCTAGTGCAGTTCGGGTCATAACGGCCAAATTTGTCATCATGGTCGGCCCGATTCATGACTCAACACTTATTCGACAGCCTCTCCGAAAAGGTACTAACTCGATGAACCCTCTATGCGGTCGAATCCGGAGCAACACCTCGGGCGTACCTGTCTGGTTGATGTATTGGCCGGTTTACCGATCTTGCTCAACTGACGAATAGCCGGGGGCGTCTCGAAGCGTAATGAGACCTAAGACGCGGCGGTAGGTGTCGACCTGTCGTCACGTATCATTAAAAACGATCCGTTGGCCACCGGATCTCGGGTGGTCAGGTAGAGGTCGCGCAAGCAACTTCGAGCCTAGGACCAAACGGGTGGATGGAGAAAGCCGTCTAAATTTGGTTGTCAGGGGGCGATGGAGCCCTGTAGGTGTCTGTTCAGGCTTCGTCGTAAAGGTTGGCCTCTGACGGGCAGTGGCGGAACATAATAGGTGGATTTGTGTCGTCAGGTTTTTTACTCTCATCTCGAGGCGATTAACGATAGAGCACATTGAAACGGGAGCGGGTTCGTTCGTAGTAAAATCTTGAAATCAACCCTAGGCCTAGGCCTGTACTAAGGCAGGCATAACAGAAAATTATTTTGCCTGTGCACGCATTTCGTTATAATTTAAAGAAAAACAAAACAAATGAAATAAGTTGCTCATAAGTATTTAAAAACCATGAAATATCATTAAATAAAATATATTTAAGATAGAATTAAAATTAAATAATTGGTTTAAAGTAGGCAAAAATATTTCAATTTAATAAAGATCTGATTTATATACCAAAATTATCATTAAATACGTTAGTAAAAATATTGAAATGTAGACAAAATTAAAAAAAACAATCAATAATAAAAAATCAACTTATGTTATCATCGAGTAAATAAATCAAAATCAAAATCCGATTGATAAACTGATAATTACCTAATGAGTTAAAATATTCCAAATCAAACTAGAGTCAAATAATTTATGGTTATTTTCACAACCTTCATTTGTTATCCACATATAAATCAGCTTTTTGAAAAGGTCTTTAATATGTATTGATTTAATATTATCTTCTAATAAATTGTATGCCCTGGGGCCCAAAACAATAAAATGCCTTTGACCAAAGCATTCGTGGAATATATATTATGTAAGCAACGGTCGCCGTGTCGTATGCACTTGTTGTTAGGAAATCCTATTGTGTTGAAATTGTATGAAATTGAAACAGAATTTTAAGTAAAGCTTTCTCACATCTAATAGCTACTTCATATTCCCCAAATATATTTTTCGATGAGTACATGTAAGACTTACGGTAATAAGATTTAGATATTAGTGTACTAGGTAAACTAGAAGACGCTTAAAAATTATTTCCATTAAATAAGATAAAATGAATTAAATGCATGAAGTTTGTAAAACCGAATTTTCGGCGATGTTGTAGCCGCCGTTGTCTAGGGTAGACAGGGTAGACAACGGTGGTTGCAATATCGCCGAAACGTAGGGCGTTAGAAACTTCACGGGATAGAGTCGTTTTATCTTCTTTATAATGTCAAACGACCACGACAGTCGTCGATTTCATATTCCATTGACTACTTAAAATGTTTCAATAATTGGAGATTCAATCTCATAACGATCAAACAATGGAAATTGAGATACTTATAAATAAGATAAAATGAATTTACCGAGTTAAGTTTGTAACACGTTTCGGCGATGTTGCAACCGTCGTTTCCTAGGGTGACAAATTACTTCAAGCGGTAAATTCATTTTATCTTAATTATAATGTCAAACAACCGCGATAGTCTTCGATTTCATATTGAGATACTTAGGTCAATACCAGAGACCGGAAAGGTACAAAAAGATGTACCATGAAAGCCGAATTTCTTCGAAATGTAATGATGACAACTGCTGCTTAAAAAGAGAGAATGCCCATAAAAAATAACGAGTAGAAGACGAAACTGATCTAGCGGTAGGACAGGAAACGAAGACTGAATTTTCCAAATGTAGGCATCATCATCGCCATACCGAATTTAGCAAATATAAATTTAGCAAAAAGGTCAAAATTGACGAGATCGTAAATAACCTCCATTTTGAAATCGTTTATAACTTTTGCTTGTCATGTTTAACTTGTTTGTCCACAGAAGGTTAAACCATAAAACTACACATTCCTCTTTCACATCCCGGCGCTGACCAGCGCGCTGACCCAGTCACACCGCCATGCAATAAAACTAAAACTGTACAGTGCGGCGTCATTAAATAGCTCTGTCGCATTTGCTAGTAATCGTTAAAATGTGAGATCGAATAATTTAAGAGTTGCGCCATATATTTCATTTCGTTTAACATCTTTATCGAATTCGCTAAACGATAATTTTGAAAAAAAGGTCAGATGAAATCGATGGCACGACTCCAGATAGGAGTTCTAAGATTAGAGCCATAAGAGATATGCTAGTTTCTATGATCTTCTTTTGATGTTCGATTTGCATTTGTCCCACAGGTTTCTTTCATTGGTATTTTGATATATCACGTATTGCTTCGGGAATTCTGTTTTCTCACTCAACTGTCTAGTCTCTGCCAACAGTAAGTTTAGAGACTGTCTTCTTTATATTGTCCTCCTCAAATTCATTTCTTATTGATTTTTTGGTGAATTTTCTTGATACTTTCGCATATTAGATATTTGCTATATCTCATCCGTTTTCCTCGAGTTATATCCTTACTTCTGTATTGAACAGTTTTTTCTATATATCTTTAGCCAGTTCTTAATATTCTTTCATCGCTTTGTAGTCCATGAATCATTGTTCTCTCGATCTCTCAACTTCTGATTTCCTGCCGAGTATCTGGTCTTCTCAACAGCAATATTGTTCTCCAATCCCAGGCCGGTTTCACGAATAGATTAATCTTGAAAAAAGAAAAATGTTATTTATACGTTGTCAACTGTGTCGAGCTTCGAGCGCGCATATTCTGGACATTGGGCCTCTTGTATCGTGTCGTCAGCATTTTGAGAATATGGGAATTTTGACTTTGTATGACCTGTTTATGCAGGAGTCTATATGTGAATTTCACAGAAGTAAAAGTGGCGTTATTAAACATACCTCAATCCAATGGGAGCATCAAAAATTATGTGCAACCATTCCGTCCAAGAACTGTAAAAATCCATTCGACTTAATTTTTCAAAACACTTCATCATAGACTATTTAAAATATTTCCCACGTACTATTTAAAACTGTTATTAAAAAGTATTTATCTACTAATCTAAAGTTTGTATTCTCTTTCTAAATCTATCTTGTTCCTTTTTCTCATGTTAGTCTATTATTTACTTCTTATTGTAGGATTCGCGGTATTTCTTAATTATAGTGTTATATATTTAAGTTAATTCTTAAATATTATTGTACGAGCTCTACAAATTTAAGAACTTGAAACAATTGAAAGCCGACTTTCGTAGATTTAATGTCATTCCGGATACGTTGAAATCTTTCCTAATCTGCAAGTTTTGATTTCCACTATCTTAGAAACAGTTATTATCTATGAAGGTTAGTAGACTTTAAAATTAAATTGACGATGCACGATTGACAATTGACAATGAAATGACAAAAAATCGAAATAAAATAGGACAAGGACAAGGATATCGAAATATTTAACAATTTAAATTGAAGTCTCTGGAACCGTCATTTTAAGCTAAGCCATTCCATACCATGATGTCATGTGAGAACTTTATGGGTTACGTAAATATCAAAGATGTCAGTGTATTTATATTTTTTCTCGAAAATGCGGCATTTCGCTTTGGGTTTGCCGCAACTGTCGGCATTGAAAAAAAATTATTTACGACAGAGATAACACACTTCATGTGGATTCCAGCGCAGCGGAAAAGAAATAAGACGGCTTGCTAAATTGGCGGGAATAATAATTCATCACTAAAAATGACGGTAAATACAACACCGTGTATTTAATCAAAAATACTGTAATAACTTTAACAACATTATCACCAACCCTTTAGAATTAGGTTAAGTTACAGTGGAATTCGTGGATATTTGTCAATGTGGTAAAAAATATCTCATTAGCCCATATTCAATTCTCGCAGACTTAAACTTCGTTGGTTCTAAATTACGAGACATTATGAACCGTTCTTAAGAATTTATGAACGGGTCTTAATTCATAGTTTCTTATTTTGATTTTGATCACTAACAGGTGCTAGCGTTCCACCTGCGTCGCGATGTTTGTTAGGAATTTCTTATACGTTGCGTTATTTTAGTGTTAATTGCAGCAAAGTGCTACTAAAATGCAAAAGGAATATGTATACAGTGGATACAAATTACTTAATAATGTTGACTGTTTTGCAGTGCCACCTGTGACAACGTCCTTTCCATGCCAGTGCAGTTTTAAACTCTGACAATCTCGATTTAGGTACTTACAAAAAACGGAATACGGGGGCCAATATTACGCGAATAGGAAGTATTAATTGAATGTTTATTTATTAGAGAGGATAAAATCAATTAAATATATCAGAATTAAGATAAATTTCACGAAACCAGTGTATTAAAACCGTATTATTACATGCACAGATTGGATTGCTCGCTTTTCGACCGTTCTTTAATTAGCCCCGAACAAACTACATTTTAGCCCCATACTCCATGACAGTTCAGAAATGGAATTCGAAAATATGCCTAAACTGTTATTAACTTAATTTTTGGAACCTGATATGCCTCGTATACGGAAGTTCCACTTTAGACGCATGAAAGTATATACCAAATCGTCAGTTGGATGTTATGCTTCATTTTAGTGCCAATAAGAAACGGAAGGTACGTGCCTTGGTAGTCTCCTAGGGTATTTTATCTATTCGTTAGTAATTTTCGTTTTTATCAACCCTATTACCCGACTTCGCTCTTGTTGACCTTAAAATGTGAAGGGTAAATGATATTGTTTCATATAACACAATGTAGAGAAGAGAGAGATGATATTTAATGAAGTGAGAAAGTCGGATAAAGCAACGAATATATTATGTTGAATAGGAATAAAAAACCAACGAATCTAAGTTAGCAACAACAAGCGAGAAAGCTGCAAAGGCCTCCAAAGGCCGACAGTTTCATGACACTCCACATTACCTCCACATTATCTGTACAACACAACCCATTATGAGTCGTGGCATTAGATTCAGAGTTTTGGCGTTCAGATTTAGTCTTGGCCCCATTGAGGAGTTTGGTTTGGTTTCTAATTTTTTAAATTATTACAGAATCGAGCAATCAGAGCTTTGACTCTCTCTAGTTTTCTACGAACGTGTGGTTCTCCATAGAGAGTTTTAATTGCTGATCACTTTCCAATCGCTCTATATGTCCTTTATATCCTAACATCCTAATTGAAAAAAAACACATTGATATCGTCACACAGATTGTAGATTTTCACAGATTGTATTCTTTTTTCAAACGCCAACATTGCCCTCATTCTACTGGACGAAAGACAGGTTGAATATCTTTGTATTTTGCCAGCAACAAAGTCTGAAGCTGTAATGGTTATCTGAGTATGAACAGACATGTATTTGTATTGGACAGACTTGTATTTTCTCCTAATTTATTTTACGAGCCTTATTCGAGTCGCCATTTCATATAATCATAGAAAAGCTGCCTATAGGGAGGACGTACAATTATAATTAAATTATCAGCATATATGATACCAGAGATTGTACCGGCTTAATGTTGTTTACCTTCACTTATATAATATTTATTTACATCTTCGTTTTTTTTTCATTTCTTCTCTTCCCTCATATTTTATATATGCCGCTATCTGTGATATATTTATTATATAAAGTAACTTTTGTATCTTTTTTGCCCTCTATTAAACTAGTGTCTATTATTTTGGCATGCCAAACCTTCATATTTTGCAATTCACCAAGGGGGTTAGACTCTTCAAACATCTATTGTGTAATCCAGCAATTATCTAACGCACAGTTCATTCATATATTTGTCGTTTCGTTTCCAGGTATAGATTTACATTCTATTGTCTTCTTGTACAATTGGTTCCTATATTTTAAGGGTGATCCTATTCTTCCATTGTTACGTTGCAATGCTTCAAGATCTAAAATCCGACTCAGTGGTTTGTTCCACGTTTATATTATTTATTTCCTCGCCTTTTGCCTTTATTTCGTCAAAAAACCTTCTAGTTGCTGCTATTTCTACTTCTCCAGATATTTCAACTAGTCCGGCTGCTGTACTATATTTTCAATTGCTTCTATTGCAATTAGATTTGGACAACCTTTTGCTAAGAATTCACACTCTGTAATTTATGTAAATGTCATTATTTAATCAATTTTATAATAACAGCCTTCATAGCCTTCAACATTTGCAAAAGTACTTGTTAACGATTTAAAGCCCTCTTAATGCACATTCATCTCACGATTCATGTAGGTATTATTCAATCATAATTCCCAAGAGACTAACACCCTTAACGAGGAAAGAAAAGGATGGAGTTGACGGCCGGTCAAATGATACCCGTTTGCGAATAAGAGCGTCACAATAGATTTATTGGAACTGAGTATTGTCATAGTTTATTTTTATTGAGTGAGCAATTTAGCACAATTACCAATGCAAACTATTTAGGGATGGTGCCAATTTGACGCATCTGTCGTTGCCATCTGCTCTCCTACTATTCTCCGATTCTCCTCACTAGACGATTAATCATCAATGATTCGCCAATAAGCGGCCTCGCATTGCACCGTGTCGGGGGAGGGGCATTCCGGACAATAATTATTGATTCTGGAATATATTCTTTTATTTCTTTATGTTCGTGCCCTAACGGAGGTTGGACACCATCATGGCGATTGTTGTTTTGGCCACAACCGCACGTACCGTAAAATGTGGTGAATTGATACATACTTGTACATCAGTATACGTTTAACTCCTATGTTTTCTGTGTGAATATTGTTTTTCTCGTCTCTATAATCCTTCTGTTTTATTTTACCAATATTTTCTTATTTACATAGATTCTACAACAGTGATGTCAAGTTTTCTCCTAGTCTGTATTCACCATTTAAAGGGGTCCATGGATACGGGAAGGCGAAGATAAGAGACGAGATGAGGGGTCATTAGGGACAAGCATAGCATCATAGAGTGCGTAAACAGCGGCAAAATTGTTGGAAATTAAAAAACGGTATTTTTACTGGTTTTTTTAAACTTTTTGGAGCAAAGCTCTTTTACCGGGGTTACGCGCGGCGAGAGTGAATTGGCAAAAATTGTAACGTGACGCTTTTGGTGAGACGCTTTACCATCAGAAGTGAAAGACGTTGGATCGTCAGAAGTGTCTGTATTCCTCCCCCGGCCCCCTCCAACTTAATCATTTTGACGCTCTCTAGCGGACTGTAGAGAAACTAGCGTAGATACCGCTATACTCACTACTTGGCACGCCCGATAGATGGCAAATGGCAGTGACAATGATGTTTTTAGAAGGATTGAGAATGTTCTAGAATGTTGTAATTGAAGAGCTTCGCCCCTATCGGATATCCCATGACACCGGTTGGCTGTAATATATTGCAACTATACAATAAGCCCGCCAATCGTACACATACTATTTAATTGTGCAATAAATATTTGCAACTGCTACTATCTCTGTTTTTATTTTTTTATAAGTGAGCTATTTGTAATTTAAGCCGATATAATTACTGTCTAGCCTATGTTTCTTTCCTATGTTTACGTTTTTATAATCTGTACAGTGAACTGAACCATGAACTGTGATTATATTTTATTTTAGAGAAGTATAATTAATTTTAATATTATGCTAATATTTAATGGTGCCATTCCTGTTTCCACGAACCATCTCCACCGTAGTGGAAATTAATAAGTTTCCGGTACTTTGGTTATGTTAGATCGTTAATTTTCGTTCATTCACACCACGATGCCCATATAGCACCGACCAATTTAGCCATAAATTAGGATCCTATAGCTTATAGTAATAATTAATAGTCGGGCGCCACTATACAATTTCCAACGATCGTGTTTTTTTAATGTACGATTTTTAAAGCCATTGAAATCCAACCTATTAATTATGGATATCTTTATGGCAGTATTTATGATCTATTTATTATGAAGTACAAGGCGAAACAATGGCTGCTTTTAATAAGGAGATTACGGAAGGGAGCGGGCGCAGCGCGGCGTGCGGTGATCTATAAAGTACGAACGAGTATACTATACGATTATAAAATATGGATTGCGTACCGAGGAAACGATATAGGGTCATCCATAAATAAAATAAGACGGTTACAAAATTAATTACATAGGTGTTTAAACATCAACAATATAAGATAATGCAGATAACATTGTAAAGATCCGGCTACTCGTTGACATAAGAGTATGGGACAAATATGGGTTGAAGCTGAACACCACAAAGACTAAGTCGATGCTAGTCAGTAAGTTCCCGTAAATACATCTACGAGAAAGACAATATTATTTACCTCCATTTGAACGATAACTGAGATATGCGCAAAGAAATAAAAATCTGCAATAAAAAATCCAGAAGCGCGTTCTTTTATACGACCAAAGTATTTTTACCCGAAAAAAAAATCAACCTACAAAAGAAGATCATATTTCTAAGATGATGCATATCTCAATTATAGTATATGGGATGGAAAGCTGTATACTTCCAGACACGCTGTTAAGAAAGCTTGAAGCCTTCGACATGTGAGTCTATTGGAGGATAAGTGCTACGTATACGATGGATTGATATGGTCAAGAATGAAGATGTATTATAGCGTTTGAGCTTAGAAAATAGAATGCGCTGCTAAATATAGAAATATTGACGACAGTAAAGATCCGTAAAGTTTAACACTTCCTTAGAAATTTCAGAACTATCCACACCTGTCTGATAATTTATGTGATATTTTCAAAAAAGTTGTGAGCCGAATTTTAACTGGTAAAGGCCTAATGGAGATGGGAATAACCAAACTATAAATATATAGGAATACGTGTCCCTGGACAGGGACTATTTCTCGACCTATCTCAGGCATTCGACTTGGTTGATCACTCCCTGATCAAACTCGACCACTACGGCATCCGCAGCTTTCTTTCGCACAGAATTTAGCAATCAGATCAATGAGATCTTGGCAATTCGTCGGATGGCGTTCTCCAGGGATCTGCCTTCGGGAACACTCTCTTCCTTGTCTTTGTCAATTATCAGCGATATTGCTAGCCAGATGGATCATTTATGTATGTATGCCGGCTATACCAGTGTTATTGTCGATGCGTTAGACGAATTGATTCTGGAAATATATCTTTCCAGTGCCGCCGAATATCTGTCATCGTGTTTCGCAGCCAGTAGACTTCTTATCAACATCTACGATTACTGTGCAATTTCGCCTCTAAAATATCGCAAACGTCGATTTGAATGTGTGTCATTCACCTAATTTCTTCGGTGTCCAACAATAACTTTCCCCGGTTCACAAATTGATTCGGGTTTGCGCTGTAACCCTCACATCGACAAAATATGAGAGAACTTTGGTCGTACGTGTTTTGTATTGTGGGTATATGACTCGCACTAACTCTCACTAATAAGCTTTTACTATGTTACTATGCATACGATCATTCCCTCCTTATGTACGGAGTAGACATCTAGGCCGCTTCCGTAGACCGCCAACATACAGTCGGCCAAATTAATAAGAACACAGTAACATTTTGTACCCACGAATGTACACATTACCAAACCAATTAATTCCTAAATAATGCGTAATTTTTGGTGCTAAAGCTCATTGAATTATGGTATTTCGTACTTACGTAAATAATAAAATAGTTTCAGCCATCACAATCATAAGAAATTGAACTTTCCGCGTAAAATAGTGAAATTTTCAATATGTCTGCGAAATTACAGTTTTTGTCGTCACGGAGAAAATGATTGCGGTAAAATCCATTTCTTTCAATCATGCTGACAATTACCTAGGACAGCATGTAAATATTCACTAATTGTGGCTTTGCCCTTACTTTTTTGTAAAAATAAAAAGCATTCTAAATATTTTCAGAAATATTCAGTAAAGTTTTTGTTGTATTTTTTTGAATGATTTTAGTAATATGGACCTCAAGGCATACTTAAAATTACGAAATACTAAAATTCTTTTATCTACGCAAAAATATGTTTTTTCCAAAATAAGAACCTACAAATATTTAAAAAATGAAGGTCCGCCAAATATTTTTGAAAATTTTAAAGTAACGAAAAAAACACAGAAAAGTGTGAAAAAAAAAGGTCAAAATAAATAAATATTTACAATATATCGTAGTGTATTGATATTGTGATTATGAGAATCGGACCTTACCGTGATCTTTTTCTCCATGACGCGAAAAAATGTAATTTTGCAGAAATATTCCATTTCTTCCATTCTTAATAGTGTGATGGCTGAAATTAGTTTATTATTTAATTAGCTTACTAGTTTATTATTTACCATACATAATTCAATTAAAACTAAATAATTAGCATTGTTTAGGAATTTAATGGCTTTGTAATGTGCAAATTAGTGTCCCTAATAATATGGCCACCCACTGTAGCAATGAGTACTTTGTACCAAAACCCCGCGCATACCACATGTAGCTGACTCAAAAGTCGACCTATCGATAGACCTATCTCGTACAAAAAATAACACGGTTTTGCTGACGCCATGCAGTGCCGTCTCATGGCTGGTAGTCGATAATCCTAAGTTGTGCAAACCCGCATTTTCACGAGTTTTACATGAATATTCCAAATCGTAGAATCGCTCGTCCATATTATGTTTGAAGAGCTGGAAACATTGGATCGGATGCTTTTTAGAGCGAGTACACACCAATAAATGCACACCAGTAAGCGGTATATGTCACAATTATTGAAGACTCTTTTGAGAAGGCAGAGAACCTACTTCCTATTGATCAGTTGATTTTGACGTGGAAATATTGTCAGAATGTGGTAACGTCAGAGATGTTGAAAGCCTTGAAACGATCTTGAAACTTAAAAAGGTCAACATTTTACACAAAACACGGAAATATTATATACGTATAGCTCCCTGCTAGCATATTACGGTAAAATCTTCAATGAACAACTATTTTTAAAAGTATAAGCGATGCATTCGCCTATTAGATTGTAAAATCGAGCCACAGTCTAAATACCATAATAAAGATAGCAAAATGACTGCTCAATGATATCAAAACTTCAAGATGAAAAATTTATCCCCGTTAGTTTTGCTACCTTCAAACTACATAATATGTTCCTTTTGAGTTATTTTAGCTATATACTAGCAATGGATCATATATCTATAATAGTGTGCTAAGGCGTATGCGAGTTACTTCGGTGCATTCCGAGGAGCGCCAAGTCTTACAATAATGCGAGATTTTGTTACTATGAACGATAACTAGAGTAAACTACGTCCGATTTAAAAAAAAATATTTTGCTTATCGATAGTTATGGCCAATGCGCAGAGACTAGTAAATTTTAGTACATGTACGAGCTACGGTTTTTTTTCAAGCCTGTAAAGTTTGCGGCTGTCCCTCTATGCCAAAATAGCAAATGAAATGTATTAGAAGACTATGCGCCTGTAAGATGTCTCTTTCGTTGTATTTTGAACCTGTTGGAACGAAGTTCTTTTACGAGTTTGGGTTGTTGACGAGCAGGAATCGACGATAACGAAATACCGTTATGCGAGGTATTAAAAATTTCGACATCTATCGGCTGACAACAAAGCTTGCGTAAACCATAAGTAAGTGATTAGAATTATAGCCGATAGATGGCGATTTTTTTAAAATTTTCACTGAAGAATTTTGTTAATTGGCCTAACCTATTGGGAACACAGCCACCCAGAATTTCTATGAAGGGGGGGGTAAAGATTTAATAACCAATCTATTCAGAATAATCCTTGGTGTCTATCAAAGGATTGTTGTTATTTTCTGGTTATCCCCCACTATATAATTTATCTAACATAAATCTAAGTTTTCTTAATTGCATTTTTAAATACAAATATATATTTTGGGAACGATGTTCTTTAACGCGGCTTGCAGGCAGTCAACTAGTAGAAATCGTCCACTTACGAAAAAAGCGTTATGCGGGGCGCGTGAGGCGGCCGCGCCGCTCGATATATCAATTGTATAAACGTGTTTATATTTGTAAAAGCGCAAGGAACTTCGTTCCCGACGGGGGTCCCCTGACCGTACACCTTTTTTGTTTATTTATATCACTTCGTTTTATAGATGGTTTTTTATATATCACGTCGTTTTATATACGTTTTATAGATGGCAAAACGGGATAAGGTAGATAAGTGGAACCCATTCGTTTTATTAACATAGAAATTAGGTGACAAAATGTACCATAACATACTGAATTCGACAACTGTAACTTATAAACACGAAATAAAAATTGAACATTATTTAGTTTTGCTAAGCTAGCTGCTCAAGATTTTAAAACTGCTCACTTGTTTTTTGTTTGGAAATGCACATATTATCTGGTTTAGTCTTCTAATTACAGATTCTTTATGTATGACAGTATGATATATATTTTCGTATATAGGCCAACCTATTTAATTGGAGTATATTAAATGCCAAAATCGTATTATTCCTGTTCTAAGGCAACTGAAATACTAAAGACACCACAGCAGCATTCCTCCACCTTAGACTGATTTGATTCGTGTGCTTGATGGCAACATTTAACTACATTCGGCTCTCTGACTGGCCCAGCAAAGAGAAGCCATTACGCATTAGATCATTTCGTTGATCAGATTTTTATTAGGCCCGTAATAATATGTAATACTGCGTTGAGGCGTTAATGAAACTTTTTTTGTTTCCAAACCGATGGGAGGAAATTTCATTATTGTTGTGGCGGAAATTTTGTTTTGTTTCATTTGCTAGTGTCGGCGCTTCGATATCTGAATGTTTAAACTTTTATTTTCTGGCATTTTTAGTGAACGAATAAATTGATCATTTTTCCCACAAGACACTTTCAGTCAGTCGAAATTATGGTTTACAACGGCGAACATACATTAATACATACGCTAATACAGCAAGGTTCCCGGCAGCAAATAGCATTATACCTATGTTAGAAATAGAATTATTTTTATTTCATATTTAGAAATAAGCACATATTCATCATTGTGCAGAATTGAATAGATACTAACTGCAACTTTTCCGCATTGTGTATCCAAAATAGTTACGTTGCAGACTTTATATTCAAACGAAGCCATCGTTTGATATCTTGGAAACAGTGTCATTTCGGACTTGACGAACCCTTGTTGAACTTCCAGTTAAATATCTAGGAATCTAGGGATAACAGTTTATATTGGCATATCCACATTAAGCATATTAATAACAACCTGTTTCTGGCATACTACGCTCTTTCTCGATTCTGGATTCGTGTGCCTGAGGTCGTCTCTATAAGGCATCCCTATGGAGACGACTGAAGTGGAGTCCCACTTGCGTTATAGTGTGTTATAATAGATAACAGCAACGCTTATCGAGGATATCATCTTCTTACAAAAAAGATCCATACATGCGATGTTTGGTCTCGGTCCTTGGCAGTCGTGTCGGGAATACTTTCAAACACATGGCGTATTAACCGTTATGGGATATTTGCACAAGACAGTACCTTGTATGTCCTCGTCGAATTTTAATCGGTGGTCGAGTTGAACGCCAAGGTTGCGAATGCTATGCATTTTAGGAATCGGATCACTATTAATATGATACTGAAAATGGAGTTTCTTTTCCTCTTTCTTATGATTGGTTGTATAGTCGCGCGGAGTGAATTTCGAGATCCCTATCCGGCCCCCTCCCCTGCTCGATGAAGTTAGCACACAAACACGCAAGTTGAAAATACTTAGCAACGGACGATGGTCTATTTGTAGAATATACACGCTATTTCGTGCCGCAACCTTGGACCACGAGATATAATAAAATGTTTGCGGACTACAGAAACGTTTCATCGCTAACTCTGGCGGGAATCTTAGTATGGGAACCTTTTTAAAGACGTTGTCTCGTCAATAGGCACGTAGGGAGGGGTTCAGTACACTGACCCAGTACCCGGGCCCCCCCCCCCGGGGGGTGGGGCCTGGTCGGGGGGGGGGGGGGGGGGGTGTTTGTTTTTGTGCGATTTTCGG
>JAOPUG010000333.1:19512333-19535766 GCA_027564375.1 Micropterix facetella | reverse complement strand
ACGGATAAAACTTTTCATATAAAAATAGTTTATTAATTATAAATTAACCAAAAATTTAAATACGCAAGTAATTTTGATAATGGCAGACGTGGAAATTAATTATATTACAAGAAATTAAATTATATTACTTTTAGAAATTATAAAATTAGAAAATCGATAGATAGATTGAGAATATGACTTAGTAGATTATAACATGTAGACATATAATACCGCACACTGCCAGTACCAATAATATAATATTCAATGATACATAACTTCTACGCGGTAAGTTTAAAACAAGATAGCTTCTTCTCGTATTTAGACGTCGCTGCCAAAGTTCGTGTCAATACAATAGAGAACAGCGAGTAAGCGTAACAACTTCATTAGGTTTAATTAGGAACACAGTTGAGAATATACTCTACTTCGACCTACTTGGTAACTTTCGTTGTATTCAAATAGACATTGCTGCTAATCGACAAGCGCAGCGTCAGTAATGGGAATGATTTACATATTAAATTTTTAATGTAGTTTGATGTTTATAATTTTCCAGGCTCACGATTTTGAATAGTGATAGAGATCATTATGCAACTTTATGAATTTTATTTCTCTCTCTGTCTGTATCGCTATTTCTATTTTTATTTAATTGACGGAATAAACAGCTCTCGTTAATCATTGGTTAACGATGTTTTGTCTGTTGGTTGCTGATGACTGGTTCACTCTCACTGATCTTTAAAAATCGACCCATTTTACAGCAAAATAACGATTCCTGCAAAAAAGGCGTTAAAAGAATCGAAGATACGGTTCAAGGCAGACTTTTTAACAAGACTGGTTTGAACTTTCGCAACATTGTAGCTTATGCGGGAACATCAACTCATATACAGTTCAATACATAGGTACGGATGGTCAATTTTATTGGTAGGATACATGTAGATTCTCAGGATCTCTGCAAACTATGTTGCATGTTCAGCAAAATACCGGTAACAGAGATACATGACATTCTGGATGCGATCAATCCTTTTGATAAACGTATATATGTAGGTTGGTTAGGTTAGATAGGTTGGATTTTATCAACTCTGCTAGAACACGGTCTGTTCTGGTTTGAACTTTTCTATACAAATTCGTTTGAAGACTGAAATTAACATAAAAAAATTAAAAAAACTATCGTTTGTTTGAAAAATAGTAATAACAAAATGATATTTACATAGTTAGCTATTACTTTATTATTTCTTGATCATTCTGATAACAACAGAATAAATCATATATTTAATGCAGATACACGATTATTTACCACGATTTACCAAAGCGATCGCGGTGAGCGCAACCTCATATTCACGCAAATATTGAAAATTGCACGATGCAATTGTACAATTGATTAACTTTATTGTTATTACAATATATTGTCACAGATTATAGATGTATCTAATAACTTTTACATGCAAATGAGATAAATTCTCGGCGATACGCTCAATTATTGTCTTTGGTTAGGTCAAACTCACACATATCTCAACTCATTGATGCAACAACGTTTAATTTAAAGATGGCCATTCACGGTCACGCCATCGCGTCAAATGGCGCGATGTACAGCCAAAAACTGACAGTGAGTGGTGAAACCTTTTGGCGTGAGGTAAAATTCTGGATTACCAGTCGATCCATAATCCATCGCGCCAAGCCGTGGCGTGACGCCAAACCATCGCGCCAACTGACCGTGAGTGGCGAAACTGAAGTCCATTTGCGTTAATTCCGCGCGGTGACGTCGATCGAGCCTCATTGTCGCGTTGTGTGTTTTGTGCAAAAAATATCCCCCGAGCGCGAGGAATTAATCGAATTCATTTAATGACAATTAATTTAATAAATTAATGTGTATGTAGATAACCTTTCTGTCAGCCACTCTTTGGACCATTTCGATTTTGGTTTTTTTGGTGACTATGTGATGACAAACAGCAGCCGCACAAAGTAAAAGTTCTTCTTCGGAATCATGACAACGTCTTCTTTAGAATCAGATTCCATGATGCCTTCTTGAGAATCAGAACCAAGACAACGTCTGCGTAGTGCCCCGTCAAACACTAAATGAAAGCCAGTTGGACTGATAGTGTGCGGGGTACATATTTGGCGTCAATCCATTTGACTTCAGTCAAATGGCGCCACGCCAAATGGCGATACCGTGAATGGCCACCTTAAGACTATACTCGGGCGAACCCAGTACCCCGAAGCGATTCCACGAACTTTATCGGTATATCACCCCGATGTTAAAAGTACAGAATATGGACAATACATATCCATAATCCAACTACGCCACTGCCCGTAAGAGTAGACGCCTTACTCGCCCTGGGAATTGCCACCCAGTGGGCAGCTTCCAGCCCTTGACTACCAGATTAGGTCGGATTTCTCCGTCCACCAGTCTGGCTATAGGCTTGAAGTCCCTTGCGCGACCTCTACCTATCGTATTATACGCGACATTCCGTGGCTCCGTGGCGTCCTTTACTCGGAATGCCATCCGAGATCGGGTGGCCATCGGATCGTTTCTAAGGATAGATGACGATAGGCCGACACATACCGCCGCATTTTAAAAAGAATTACGCTTCCAGACTCCCCCGACTATTCGTCAGTTGACCGAAGGTCGGTAAGCCGACCAATACATCAACCGTCCAGGGCCACCCGAGGTGTTCCCCCAGATCAATCGCAATAGCGGGTTCACCTGTTTAGTCCCTCTTCGAGGAGGCTGCCGGTTGAAGTTGAGCTGTGAGTCGGGTCGACCGAGTTGACAAAATTGGCCATATGACCCGATCTGCACGGCCCCATTAGGCCCCTCATTGATACAACGGAGGACAACTACCCTCTAGCGCTATCTATAGCAGTGTGTGCGTCCGCGCTCGCTTTGTGCATGGATAAGACGTCTCCGACCGCGCTCCCCGCGTCACAATCTGGGTCGCACTGCTATGCTTTCAATTATGAATGAATGAATGAAAATATGTTTGAATAAATGAAATTATCTTACTATGCCGACTTACTGACGTACAATATCTTATAGCAAACTTTAAATTAAATAATTTAAATTACAATTTATAGCAGTGGCAACAAAGAAATAACATAGTTTCATTAATGGCTCACCATTGACCATCACTGTCATTATCATCATTGACTACTACGTGCCACCGGGACCATATCGAAGCTGTAGGCTTACGGCTTCCATTCACAATAAACATAACTCAAATCATTTATTGGTCAATATAATGTTAAATTGGAAATAACAATAACAATTAATAGTAATCCTTCTAAGGTACCTATTCAATTTTAAAGCGCAGTAGCTCTTTCTCCAAAATATATCTGATATGCATACTTAATAATATATCAATGGACATGATAAAGCATTTTAGATTCAAATTTAGTGGCTGGCTGATAGTGATCGCTGCTTCCTTTAATTATGTAGCATTTAATCTTAAAGAAACGTTATCAAACGATTTATAATCAAATTGCTTTTTGGCCCGCCCGTAGCATTACGTAGGACGGGCCATATAGTCTGATGCATGCTGTGTATTTTGTTTGTTTGTCCATGTGTCCGAAGTTTCCCGGGAACCGATCCTAACCAATATTGGTAAGTGGGTGACCTTGACTTGGGTGACCCTAAGCAACACCCGGTGGCAGCAAATTCGACCCGAGTCCCGCAGGTACTGCTGCAGGTACATCCTGGTTTACTTGGCATGGATCTGGCCAATAGGTAGAGCAAGCATAGTGTATATCGTATTTTTGGAGTCGTAATGACGAGAGAAAAAAATTGGAATAAGTTTTAAGCCATTTTGGATAGTCAGGGGTCACCAATTACGGGACGAGCCAAAGTTGCCGATGTATATCGCTACTTTTTCTATTATTCATTACTGTTTCGCTTAACTTCAGATCTAATCGAGTGATTTTATTTTGCATGACCCATCACGATTAAACACGATAAGATTCCCAATACCAATCCTAGGACTCCTTCTCTTACTATGGTACTAAGTCCCCTGTTACTATGTTCCAGACCAAATTTGACGCCCCTTTGTTGGATCTGGTAAGTAAGGTATTGCACCAAGTGATGAATGTCATTTTTTTAGCCACATTCAAATTATGTGGGATTTACCACGAGCACAGCTTTCTCACAGCCGTATCGTATAGTAGGTCACATGTCTCTTTTGATCATATGATGCACAGCATCGATGTTTTTGTAGTTGACAGCGGTGCACGGGTGACCTTCACGAAATTTGACAATTAAATTGACACGACTGCGTTTGAATTCCGCAAATTAGTTATGAATTGTCATGGTTGGTGCTTAATCGCCAAAAAAGGTTGAAGAATAGCGAGGCACTGCTGAGCTGTTAAATTACACATAAAATCGTAGAAAATAATACAATGAAAATTTTCATGATTTAAATCCATCGTAAAGCAGACAGGCAGTATTTTTTAAAAAGATGCCACAACGAAGAAAAATGACAGATGAAAAAACATTATTCCACAGTCAAAAAGTTCCATTTTCAAATATAATATAATTGATTATGTAAGTGGCCATTTCAGGTAACTTTTAGTGTACCTATATAAACAGAAAAGTTGCACTGCGAGTTCTCACACCGGTCGTAAGTTTTTTTAAAGCAGAAAAACACCGAGTCGATAGACTATCCTCTGTAAAGAATTGACAGAATTGACAAATCCCAATTATTATTTTAAATTCTCGGGAATCAAAGATAAATTGTGCTGTAAGCGGTTTCGAGGCATTGAATCAGTTATCCATATAACCATGCCCCATCAGAATTCTGGATATTATAGAGAGTAGCACATGCGAAGAGCGGCGTCATGAACATTGCAACGACAAATAACAGGATAAGTAGCAATAGATATCGGCAACTTTGGTCCGTCCCGTGATAGGTAATCCCTGACTTATCCAAAATGGCTTAAAACATATTCCAATAAGTTTCTCTGTTACCATGGTTCCAAAAATATACGCTATGCTTGCTCTATCTAATGGTCAGATCCTTCTCTATGCCAAGCAAACCGGGATGCACCTGCAGAGCCTGCGCGACTCAGATCGAATTTGCTGCCATCTGGTGATACTTAGGGTTACTCAGGGAGGCTGTATACCAAATTTGGTTAAGATCGAACCGCGGGAAGTCTTCAGACATACTGACGGAAACACAGCATTATTATACTATATCTACAGTCCTACGTAATAAATACTACGGACAGGCCAAAAAGACATTTACTTTACATATTATTTATAAATTAACCTACTCTCTAATATAATAAACGTTTTGTAAGCGTTATTTGTATCCCTAACAGAATAATAGACTACCCTTAAATAAAAATACTTAATAGATGCATATTTCTTCTTCTCATCAATATGTAATTCAATAGTTTTTTATTATAAGCTGCTATGATGCGTATAATCTATCTTTTAGAGGCTAAGCAGATATTATCAAACAATTATTTAACGCATGTTACTTTTTATATTACGTACAAGCTGTACCTCGCCACACGTTGCTGTGCCTTAGTCCCGATGCCCGTTCTGATTCCCGTTCTATTAAGTTCAACAGGTGGCGCTCCCATTGCCGTAAAATATTTACTAAGTATCGCGTGTGTTGCTTTTACGTCCAACAGATGGCACTGTAAAAACATGGTTTTAACTGTCACAGGTGTGGTATCTATATAAAAACACGCGCGTTTTTTAATGTAACGTTGTGTCTAAATTTCGAAGCAATCAGTGAAGAAAATTCGGAGATTTAAGATTACGACCAAACTAACACTTATTTTTATGTATATAGATATAGATAGATGTCACAGGTGTGACATCTATGTAAAAACCCGCGTCTATATGAATGCAACGTTGTATCAAAATTTCAAAGCAACCAGTGAAGAATTTTTGGAAATTAAAGATTTTGTCTAAACGAACATTTATATTTTTTTTATTTAGGTAGATAGATAATACCATTTTTGTATTTTATTTTAATTACCATTGAATTAGTTTATCCATTTTTATGATTAATTTGTTAGTACGAGGGTGATCCTATTAGCCTTGTTCTACAAAACTTTATTACCATAGCAGGATGTCCTGCCAATCAGGGCTGCGACCTTAGCGCGTTCGCCTCTAGGTCTGGCTCTTTTTTTACATGAAAACACAAATTTTCATTATTTTTGGTACTTAGCGCTAAATTTTGAGCTTTTTCTAATCCTATTTCATGAAGTTTTTAATAGAAATTGCACTATTATTCGCGACAAATTGATGAATGGTAGTTTTTTATGCCCTATATCTATAAAAACGTATTAGTTTCTACTTATTCACCTACAACACGGTTCAGTGATTTATATTCATCTTTTTTCGGCCACGTCGACGCCATTTACTGAGCTAGCGACTTCACGTAGCTGTTTATCATGTAGTACCATCATTTGGCAATTATTATTTTATTAATTGGTGAACACGAGTGTTTTTTTGGGAATATCATCAACCATAAAACTAATTCAATTTATCAGAAAATTTCTGGACATATAGGATTCCTACCTAATAAATTTGGATGCCCAATAAATAAATACATGTTTTTGAACAACTTCAGCAGTAGAAAGCACTTTGTTGTTTTAATTTTCAAACTGTAGTGACAAGTGGTCAAAATTTAACCTTTCTGTATACTAAGCGCACCAAGCGTTTTTTGGTCGTAATTAGAGCATTTTCGTCAAACTGTGGTGGCAGCCATGCTGCCAAGTGTTAGAGCTTACGTGGCACAAACGTTGCCTATCGCCCGTCGTAGTAACGAACGTGAAGCAACCACAGTCACGTCACAGCGTCCATTGACAATCCGTTTACTTTCATCTGGCCGGAGTCTGCGACCGCAGGATGAAAGGGAATGAAGAGAGTGTAGAAGTGAGAGAGAGAGGGGTTCTTTCAATGTTCGCGCGTCCCCCGGAGAAATGCAATGCGGGTGCGCTGCCACAGATTACGGAATAGGCGCGCATTCATACTGCAGATGCGTCTTGTCATGTAGGAGCTGCCAATTCGTAAATAAATGTTAGAGGAGAGGCAACAAAACTGGCATAGGTAAGGTAAACCGACATACCAGTGTTTTTCTACCATGTCCGACAGAGTGCAGCACCACTCTGTCGGACAAAAAATGAACCTTTTCTATTGTGTGCTGTAGTTGGAGTTAACATCGTAGAAACTGTTTCATAGTTTGCATTGTCGCGTAGAAAGTTCTTGGTTTTTGTTTGCGCTGAAGTTATTGTACTGCTTGTTTTTTGTCTTGAAGAGCTTACAATAATAATTGCAAGAACTCAGAGATAAGCAATTTATACCGCTACACTATGTTGTTGTTGAACATTGAACATACTCAACTCAATATTGAACTTTTAAAATTAC
Organism: Micropterix facetella; assembly: GCA_027564375.1. Lineage (NCBI taxonomy): Eukaryota > Metazoa > Arthropoda > Insecta > Lepidoptera > Micropterigidae > Micropterix > Micropterix facetella. Next base: position 19,528,421 of record JAOPUG010000333.1, on the reverse strand, counting down.
TATAGCTTTTTTCTAATTACTAATCGTCGCCATCAATTCGGGGAATATAAGATTATGATATTCTATAAACCGACACACCGGAGTATCAGTAAACCGACAAACCTGAGTATACTGCTTATAAGCAGGCTAAAAAACCGCCATAATTCGTACAGAGTATATTTGTGATTATTGTAAGTAGATCTAGTTTCATTACTCAAAAATTTCTATTTTATGGCTTTCTGTTATTTTTTTGTAAATATTTCCATTGGCAGAAGTCTCATTGTCATTATAATAGGCCCTATAGATTTATATCTGACAACTTGCAAAATTTAAAAATTATTGTTCACTAATAATTTTATGTAATTATTAGTAAATAAAAGAGTGGTTTCGGTGTCTGACTGAATCGTTACATAGTTTTCCGGCTTACGAATTTAAAAAATGGCCTCTGGCAGTGGTATTTGTAATACTGAATATGGCTGGCATAAACTCTGATATTGTTCACCGATCAAATAACAATAAGACCAAAAAACGTCGTAATTTCATCAAAACACTGGGCCGTATGCTAAACAGCTAATACTTGAGTTCCCGAAAGGAAATACCTTAATTGCCGAGCACTTTGCGTAAGAAAATCAGAGAATTCAGTTGAGAATCTTCATAGGAACCGATTTCCAGAGTCCCAGGTATACGAAAAAGGTGTCAAGAGTGCTCCTAAGCCAGACATCATAAGACAGCTCATGTTTGCGAAAGATGTCACAAGTACATTTGTCAAGAACACATTGTTCCGCTCTGTCAACAATGTGCTACGGCGAAAGATGATTAGCAGCTTAAAAGATTAGTAGATTTATTACCGATTTTGTGATGAAAGACGATTGATCACATAAATACTTACCAAAAACGCCTAAATACTGATAATAATGTTAATTATTGTTGATTTTCCATGTAACACAGAGTCAAGTTAATGTTGATCCTTTTTTTAGACTTTTTGTATAATTGAAATGTTGTACGCATGATGGTGTTTTTTAAATGAAAATCCTTTAATTAATAACTATTTCTTAAGTGTCCTTCTCGTCCTTTAATAAAAAATACCAATAAATACTTTAAAAATATAAATAAAATACAGGGTCATCATGACCCTCCACATCATCGACGTACCCCTTTTGTACCACATCCTCGCCGGGTTAAACTTATTCCCTGCCTTCGCTATGTGGACGACATCTTCTGCATCCTGAAGGGTATATACAAATGATGGAAGAATTCCTGGATGCGGTAGAAATTTGACTATGACGATAAAATGCACGATTGCGCATCGGAATGCTTATTAGAAATGAATATGAGAAAATAGAATCTTTCATTAAAATACATCATGTCGTTCAATCTTCTCTAAAAACGTTTGCAATCATGAATGCTACAATATTGATAGAGAGGTCAACAACAGTGAAGTCGAAGTGCAGAGATCTCGCGAGGATGTGTCCACGGTACAATTTCATTCGTGCCACATCCGTTGTTAATCTCACTATTTTCCATTATTCTGTGGAGCTGCCTACAAAACGGGTCGACGACCGGATGATTGACGCGGGCCAACAGAACCAAGAAAGGACAGGGTTTATGGTTATTAATCCATGGTGAATGCTTACAATTATTATTAAAATTAAACAGCTGCCTCAGATGCACGATACATAGGCGAGGTTGCCTCAGATTCACGATAAATAGGCGAGCTCAGCCGCCTTTGGCGTCTCTCCCTTCGGTATACATGAAATTATCCTTAATTTATGTATTTAGCATAATGTGGGGTTGAGGCAGTTCTTACGGCAAGATTTTTCCATTACGTTGCGCCGGCGAGATAACCAATTTCTATATTTTGAATATCGGTAAATAAATTCTCCAGTATTAATTTTAAATAACAGGGAAAGTAGCGATATGCATCGGCAACTTTGGCCCGTCCGTGAATGGTAACCCCTGACTTATCCAAACTGGATTAAAACCTATTCTAACAAAGTTTCTCTAGTCATCACGATTCTAAAAATACCCATATACGCTTTGCTTGCTCTACCCTATTGGTCAGATCCTTCTCCAGACCAAGTAAACCAGGATGCACCTGCAGCAACACCTACGGGACAAGGATCGAATTTGCTGCCAACCGGCGGTGCTTAGGGTCACCCAGGGAGGCTGCATTCCAAATTTGGTTAAGATCAGACAACGAGAAATCTTCGGACATACGGATGAACAAACAAACCATCAAACGTACAACATGCGTAGACGTTCTACATAATACTAGGGACGGACCAATAACCATTTGAAAATCGTTATTTTCCAAAACAAGTAAATTGCATTCACTTCCCGGTAATATTCACTCTAGTGCTATGGGAAATTAGGTACTAATTAAAACCTAATTACTTTCGCAAGTGTTGATATCTATGCATTATTAAAATATACAGAAGTCCAAACCGAAGTTGCGATTAAAAATAATGTATTTAAAAAAGGCAGTTTTCCTCAAGTGTACCTACCTACACGGAGAAAAATAATATTACCAATCGTAATGGTAAAACGGAAATTTCTAGACTATTGTGTTGTACTCGTTAATCTGTATATTACGCCACGTTTACGTAAGGAAGCCACGTATCGTCAACATTTCGATGGGTCACAACGCATTGTAAAGAGTAAACTCCAGTAATAATGATACCGCTGTAGGGCGAATGTTCAGCTGTCCAGAAAAGACTATTGTTCCATACGTTTGTGCAGAAAAGACTGTGGTTACATACGTATTTATTATACGTCGAAATGCAACGAATCGTCCAGTTAGTCCGATGATGACGCCTCATACAATCGACAAGGACAAAGAACACGGCAACATTCTAGCAAAAGAACTGATGGTTTCTGGCGTTTTAGCAGTCACACTGCTCCAGACATGCAGTGTGTAAATCTGTTATCTTACTAAATGTCTAATGCTAAATTAATATAATCTATTGGTTTTCCTATAAATAAATAAATAAATAAACCACTGCCAGAAATGCATGCCGCATCATCAATCATGGCGTAGAGTCTTTAAGAAACCGTATCCTTGTTTGGACATTTAGGGTAACACTGTTAGAGCAATCGTTATTTAAGGAGTCCACGTACATATTTTTTCCCTCGCGTAGATTGTCACTGTCTTGCAAGGGTGGGCGCCAGAATAAAAATCTAACCATATCTGCGATTCACGCAATTTTATCACGACTTTGATTAAGGTTCCGGGATGTTAATCGTTTAGAATTTAGTCTTCTTCAGCATTTCAAACGACCAATTGGTACACAACGGACATATAATCTGCAAAAACATACACTTTACACATACAAAGTAACCGGAATTTTTGATAACTTATCGAGGATTGCGCAAGAGGCGGATGTCGTTGGTTTATGCAATCACTCGGTTCGCTCGGTCTTGTGAGAAAGTTTCCGAAGCGTCTTTTATTAATATTTAAAAATATATATAGGTAGACAGCATGGGTGTTCCCCAATGATGGATTAATATATTATTTATACATACAGGGCATTGAAAAGTACAAAAGAATGTATAATTTAGCGAGATGATTCGGTAATCTTGTGCTTAACTATGTATGTATTCTATGATTATCATCTGAAATACAAATAGAAGTTTCACTTATGTGGACTAGGCCTGCAAAATTTCACCTTTCTCGATCTATAGATTTACGTATCAACCATAACTGCTTTGCTTTATTCATTATTATTCTTGTCTATTTTACTTTTCCAATGCGAAGTTAAAAATAAGGGAAAATATCTGTCTCCAAGTGGATAGACATTGGTCCAATTTGATGTGCTTTTTAACATCACGTTTTCTTTGCATGCTAATTTAGATCAGTCATGAAGAGAACACGTTTCCAATTCATATATCCTTAGAAATTATGAGTATTTCACTAATTGCAAGTATTTTGGCCACAAAATAAGGATTGTCTGCGGAACTCTGTCAACTCGGTGGTGAGAAGGCAAGGGATCAGAGATTGCGCCATAATGCGTACCACTTCCTGACAATTTCGTTACTATGGAGTCGTTCATGGTAGGATGTCATAATTTTTACCATTACTATTAGCACGTCGTCTACCATTCGAGAGACAATAATTTAGCACGATTACTAAAATTATTAGAACATGGATCGAAATAATTGAAGCCACATGATATAAATTGAAATGAATCACTCTCCGTTCGTACAACCCGCAACAGTTAACTAGGGACTTGGGTCGCATGTCGTAGGCGCGCCGTATTATACTACAAAAATGAGTAGTTTTGTACCCAGCTATCGATTAATATACTCGGCTAATCGAACTCACTATAGCGGTGCGCAGCGTGGGGGGAGGGAGGGGAACCCGCGTTCCTCGCATGTCCCAGGTTAACTTTTGGGGGTTATAAATAATATAACCAAGTCTCAATTTTGAAAAAAAAAACATCGATGTAAATTAATTTTAAAGCGCGGGTTGCATCTCATTTAAACAATGTCAAAATTAACGAAGAAAATCTTTTCAATTTTTCAAATTTCACGATAGGGTAATTTCAGGAAGGGGTAATATTAATTGCACCCCAAGAACCCAAAAAGTCTACTTAATTAATTATTGAAAAGCCACATAAAACATAAGGTTTCTGAGAGCAATCCGACCAGCTACTCCCATCTAAGAAAAGTTAAAAAAAAATAGCGATGAACTCAATACAAAGTGTACTCGTATAATCAAAAATCTTCGCTTCAGGTCAAGAGGAGTTTCAGCAACGTAAAGGGTGTCATTTGGATAACATATTTTTTAACATACAAGTGTCCATTAAATATAGATTTACAAAACATCAATAGTATTGTATTATTTTCATAATACCGGTATCCATTTTGGACACCAAGTATATTTTCATCATAACATTACAATGCGTAGAAATGCCTGAGTAAAGTAATTATTATGTTAATCTTAAATTACTACAAATACAGTTATAAAAAAAGACAAAACAACTTGATACAATTTGATTTGTAAAGTAAATAATTATGTTGTGATATTGATGGGTTCTTAACTTCCTATCTAGTGGTATGATAATACAGAACTGTTATTGCGGTAAAATTATAAGAGTTTCTGGACAAAAACCTCGAATTCTCCTGAAACATAAGCTTTTAGATGCTCTATTTAATGTACATTTCAGGACATCTCATCATCGAAATGTAGACGAGACATTTCAGAAATTCTCGACCTAAAACCCAGATATTAGCATTCTTACATATGATACTGTTATAGATTTTATTTGGATAGGTGGCCAAAGAATCAAGGTACGTTATAAACAAACAATTATATCGCTAATATATGTAGGGAGAAATACATTGACGAAAATCGGTAAAAATGCTTAGAAAGACCCCTATGTGGATTATCATAATCGCTACAGATATAACATGAAAAATCTTGCGTTAATCTAAGAGTAAAAGAGTTGAACACTATAAACGAATTGGACACCTTTTGGGGCTTACTAGTTTTTTTGCACTAAAATTAGGCATAAACTCACTTGTTTTGTGGAGATAAAACAAATGGGAAAAACTATTGAATTTTAAAAGAATCCCAGCCAACCAAGATGCTAACCAAGATTTTAGAACATACACCAAATTATTGACATTTAAATTGACATGAAATCGAAGACTATCGCGGTTGTTTGATATTGTATAAGATAAAACGAATTTACCGCGTGAAGTTTGTAACATACTTTTGTAACAATTGAAATTGATACTGGAATAATACACCACTGGCCAAAAGTATTGCGTGAGAAATCTAAATTTTTTTCAAGAATAAGCCCAACAAAAAATATATATTTTCAATTAAAACTGATTTTCTTCCCAGAACAAAACGAAAGCTTCAGGAAACAATAATAAACGTTTGGCACCATAAAGTACTAAAAAAAGTGGTGATAAATCTGGTGGATTCTATACCTAAAACAGAGTCTGCTGTAGACGAAGCCAGAGGCCGGCCCAACAGCATATTAAATGTATTTGGTTCAATTGCACCAATTATTATCTTTTCTGCTCAGAAGAACTTGAAAATGTTTAGTTCATTTTGTTCCGGGGAACCAACGTGGATTCCGATTTCTGATAACCTATAAAAAATGCATGCTATATTTTTTATAAAAAAAAACAATTATTTTTGTTCAATACATTGATCATATCTTGTATTTAAACTAATTTAACATATTGACATTAAAAAATAACAGTGCAATAGAAATAGTTTTTTTGGGCTTATTATTGAAAAAATGTTAGATTTCTCAAACTTGCAATATTTTTGGCCAGTAGTATAATAATTAGTTACTTTGAAAATGAGAATCTGCAAATGGTATGCACGTTGGCTCGACATTTCTCAGCGTATTTCTTATGACGAAAAGATTATTATAAAACTTTAGTCACATGAAACGTTAGACCTTTATCTAAATATTCGTATAACTTTAAAGTTAAAACGGTTGTAATTATACCTTTTATATGATTAAGTGATGTAGTGTTTAGGGTTACAATAGGTAGTTAATCCTTAAATAGGTAGTTAATTTCAAAGTTGTAACAATTTTCATTTAGAAACGCAAAGGGCTGGTTCGATCTACAGCATGAGTTCCAGGGAAATACGTATATGAACGGAAAGAGAATCCGTTGCAGAAGTTTATATGGTGACCAATCATTTTCACAGTATTTGATCGAGTAAATTAAAGAGACAACCAATAAAAAGAAGAAGAACAAGAGACAGCATGCATGGATGTCTTAGTGGACGCACCCAAAATTTCAAAACCGACACATTCCTCTTTCGTCACAGCGACATTGAACATAAATCCTAAGCGACTCCGATCTTAAATCAATTGCAAAATGGAGAGACCGGTCGCCTCAGAAGGCAGTTATTAATCGAGTCCATTGCTTCGGCGACAGCGCGGTCCATCAGACCAAACATGGTGTGTCGTCGGTGTGACGCAGTCTCGCTGACCGTGACTGACTACTCGTATTGAGCGAGGAAAGTTACGCGCTCTTATCGCTGCCGTAATGAGGTACAGATGGACTTCAATTAAGCGTTCAGATCAAATTGTAGTTGAATAGCATGACCGACGTAACGCTATAAATCTCCGAGGCGTGAACCTTAGATAAAATGTTATCTAGACGTATGCACCATTAGGCAGCGGAAGGAAAGATTACATCTGAATAAATCTTAACCGTCTTCTACAATTACGCTGGAGCACACCGAAATTATATACGAGTATTTACAGTATTGTGTAAATGAATGGAATCACTGGTCAGGTTTCTGCATATGGCAACACTGTGAAATCGCTTGAGAGTTGTCAAAATATTAAATATATAGCCTATAATTCTGTGCGTATTGTGAGAAATTGTTATTTTAATTTTTTTGTATACTTTTGCCTTTCATAACTGTAATAGTGATTAGTGAGTTTGTGTAGTTGAACTTGCACAATGGATATCACGCCTAGGAAGTGCGAAAAGATTGTCACGTTGAGTGGAAACACGTCTTTGTCACGAAGAGACATTGCCGTGGAGTGTGAAGTGAGTCAGTGAGCAGTTATTAAGAAACGTAAAAGGGACGCTGAATCAGCTGAGGCGAAGAGATTGGACAACTGTGAAGAAAAAGGAAAACGACACCAAGGGATTACAGTTTTCGGTTGCGCAATAGCAATTTGAACCCAAGAAAGATAAGAACCCATGAGCTGCAGCAAATACTTAGCAGCATCTAGTGTGGCAATTCATGGCTCGACTGTCCTTAGAAGACTTTTAGAATCCGGTAGGAGAGCTATTCGACCACAAAAAAAGCAGCTTCTAACCGATCGCATGAAGAAGTATAAGCTGATTTGGGATAAAAAACAAACTAGCTGGACTACAAAAGATTGGAAAAGGGTCTTATTTACAGATGAGTCTCACTTCATAGTTCAGGTACAGCGGTCTTTTGTCAGGAGATCTCAAAATGAAAATATTTCCAGAATAATGGGATAAATGTACTACACTAGCCCGGCAATTCACAGATCTAAACCCAATAGAGAACTTATGTGGCATTTGAAAAGCTAGACTATGAAAAATATGTAGACTGCACTACCAAAACAAAAATTATAGAAGCGCTCATACGGATTTGGTACTGGGATGAGAGGATCTTTGAAAACAGCCAGAAACTAGTTATGAGTAAAAGCAGTTATTATAGCCAAGCGACATTTCCTATTAATTAAAGTAATGTTATTTGTGTATTTCACCAAACCATTAATTTTCAAGCAATAAACGGTTTTACAATAAAATTAATCTAAAAATAATAAAAATTATTCAATTTCAGGTTATTCGTAAAATCTGTACAGAATGTAGAATTAAATTTGCAATACACGATTACCTATTTAATAAAACATGAAATATCTAAATTAGTAGCAGTTACTAGTTAATTAGTAAACCTAGTAGCAGTTACCAAAGTGAGTTAGTACACATTAAAATAATTTATCAACTTAAATAATCAAATAGAAAACAGACAAAAAACAAATATCATAATCATACCTATAAGAATAATCAACAATTAAAAATAGTCAATCAACTTAAAACAATCAAATTAAATGAAACATCCAATAAATCTTGTAATAATAAAAAACTTAACTGTAAGAATAATAAATAAGAAGAATAATTGAGAATTAATCATAAAAGTCAGACAACTACAGCTTGGCATATTGGATAATAAAATATACTTTTAAATTCTTTGACTTGAACTCTTTCATTTTAAAACTCTATAACTTTGGTTCTCCTTTCTTTTCCGATGCAAAAGATTATATATTTTCGGGAGTGTATTATAGAAAACTATACCAGCATAGTGTGGATCCCTTTTATAAAGTTCTAGCTTTGGTCGTGGATGTACCAGGTGGTTTCTGGATCTTGTCAAGTTATTGTGTATTTCTGCCTGAGTTTATATTTTCCTCTCTAATTCAACAGTCAAGAAGAAATAAAATAACAACATAAAATAAAATCAGTTTAAAAAGAATAATTTAACTAAAATCTACTAAGATAGGCTTTCGAATAATAAATTATCTATGAATAATATATGGTATTTAATAGCCAGCGTAATCAATAGTCAAAATAATAAAATCTGATTAAAAAGAATAATTTAATTAAATAATATTAATTAGGTAGTCTGGATTTACCTCCCGCACTAGGCATAAAGCCTGTATCGGTGAGGTATCAGTAGCAGTTTACAAATAAAAAAGAACAAGAGATGGCATAAATCGCCAAAATCTTTACCCAATTAAACTTAAAAAATATCTTAACCTAGTAAAGGTCTAAATCTATTGATTACTGAACCTAATAATACCCTAATATTTATTGTAATTAATGAAACAATGAAATATTAAATTTAGTGAAGGGGTCACCATACACAATCTCACTTGACGATAGTCCTGATATGCATACCTTATAATAATATTACTATTAGTTTTATGCTGTAATGTGAAGTAATTTCTCACACTGCGACATAGATTTAACAAGAAGAAAACGTAGAACCATTTTCACAAATACTGAATAGCTAACGTCAGTTTGTTGTAAGTCCATAGTCAATTTATTGTATGACCGTGGTGCTGTAAATACGTAGTGTCGTTGGCCGTAAAATGTCCTCATCCTACTCTCCTGTTGTCTGTGCATTTGTCTCGTTTTAGGTCCATATTCTTCGAGGATTGACGATGAAACTTTGTCATTTCTATGGTAGTATTTTAGGACCGTTCTTATATATAGCTTTCGTATGTCAAGTACATTCAAGTCGGTAAATAATTGTTCCGATGGATAACGGAACGGTTTCTTATTGATCACTCTAATTAGGGCATTTTGAGCCCTTATTAGGGGATTCAAGATAGTCTTTGCCGCATCAGCCCATCCTATTTATCCGTAAGGAATGATAGTTTGTACCAGTGCGAAATAAGTTGATTTTAGCATATATGGGCTTAAAATGTTTCGTATGTTCTTAAAAATGTATATCAACTTTCGGATTCGTGATACAGTCTGGTCAATTTCGTTTTGCCAGCGCATGAACATATCAATTTGAATTGCTAAGTATTTGACATTACCGACGCGTTCCAGCAGCTGGAAATAACAATTCGTATTGGCACAGTTGTGTAGCATTAGCTGTTGTTCCAGTCCTGGTTAATTTCGCCCATCTATGCTGAAGGTCATGTATTTGGTCTTTCCTATATTCAGGGTCATAAGGTGCTCCTTTAGCTAGTCAAAAAATTGTCTTCGTCCTTTCCAACACAGTCTAGTCTTCCCAAGTACTGGATTCAAACAAAAGTACAGTGTCACCCGCAAAGGATATGATAGTGCCTGGTAGTTTTTGTCTGCACAAATCAGCTATGTACGAGTATATAAGAAACAGTGATATAGCTTTCAAACCATTTTTCAGCTCCTTGTCTTTGAGTCCAATTTGCCTTAGTTTATTTATTAGTTTGTCGTATGGTACAGTGTCAAAGGCTTTGGCCAAATCAAGAAAGACGCCCAGACACTTCTTGTTTGTCGATTTTTTCCACTATAAATCTCGTTAGTGCTAAAATCGCGTCATGCGTGCCCATGTTTGGCCTAAAGCCTTATTTTCCAGTCAATAGTAGTTTGTTGGTCTCAATGTAGTCAGTTAGTTAATGTTTAACATGTCTTTCAATTATTTTAGTTAGTGTGTTTAGTATAGAAATTGGTCTGTAATTAGACATGCCCCTTTTGTTACCCGATTAAACAATGGCAATACATTAGCTTTCTTGAGGTGATCCGGAAATCTACCTTCCTCTATACTGAAATTGAATATATGACCAGGAATATATGGGTTTCAATGAACTTATCATTATATTCGCCCCAAAATGAAAGGTAAGGAATTTTGACGAAGACGATCTATGTACCAAGCTCCGCCCCAGCCTGTGAGAGTCCATCTCCTCACCGCAAGGCACTGGGAATTTTCAAGCCCAGTAGGGCATCTTCGCGCCCTCACTCCCAAATGTGGTCAAATTTCTCCGATCTCCCATCTGGTAGCAGGTTTGAAGTCACTTGCACGTTATTCTACTTTGGGTAAGCGGCAATTCCTCACTGGAACATGTCGCGGATACGGGGCGTCCTTTACTCGGCTTGCCACCCGAGATCGGGTGTCCAACGTATCGTTTCTAAGATACGATAGATGGCATAAGGTATCTAACTACGCCCACTTTCTTAGGTCGCATTACTCTTCCAAACTACCCCGGTTATTCGTTGTTGAGCAAGGGCCGGCAGACCGACTAGTGTTCAGACAACCATCTATCCGAAGTTTTCACCGAGTGCATGTGCCGCATTACCGGGATACATTGGGATCAGACCCCGTCACCGTATATGTCCGTTAGAGGGCCCTTCTTTAGGATGGTTGTTAAGCTAAGGCCGGCGTGCCGACCAGTGCTCAGATATCCAGGACAGCCCGAGGTTTTCCCCCAGATCAGCCGCAAAGCGCTTCGCGGTTTCACCGGTTTAGTTCCTCTTCGGGGAGAACTGCCGAATGGGATCTGAGCCCATACAGAGTGTGGCCATTAAGACCCAAGCTGCACGACTCATTAGGCCCCTAATAATAGGTACGGATGAATGACCCCTCTCGCGACACTCCCCACTATTTTCCTTTCATCTAGCCGTACAACAACAACAACAATAATTTCAGCCATCATTGGCGGATGCGGAAGCAGAATATTTTAATATTAGTGTTCGTGTTTCATATTTCAAGACTATTTAGTCCAATCATATCAGGCGATTAAACCGCTGGTGTGAAAAAGATCGTGAAGTCGTAATGACAAATACACAAGCTTATATTTCGTCTACTATACCTACTCACTCACCTACGCGCTATCCAGCTATCGTATTCATAAGACGCAATCCACTGGAAAGATGCAGTGCAGTTACTGAAACGATAAAAAAAATGTTCATTCTGGCGCATTTTATTATGTGACCTCCATATACAAAGTCATAACATGACATCATATAAAGGCTTACAAGTAAGTATTATCTAATCTTTCAAGGATAAACTCCCATGCATAGCAAACAAAAAATGTAATGAGAAGATAAAAAGAGTACGAGGTATTGTATGGGTTACCTTGAGAGAGAAAAAAATCAGGTAACCATGAAATAATATATTACAGCAAGTCCACGTACAAACATAATAATATACCTATAAATGTATAATAAATAAAAATTTACAAAGTATCGATAAAACATAGCAAAAATTCCAACACAAAAAGAGAAATGTCAGTATTTGGTTAGCCTCTTAAAAAAAATAAGAATGAGTTGGTCTTTTGAGTAGAAGTTCGAAACAACCTATTCGCAAGGCGCTTGAAGTAAAAACCCTAACATATCAACCTTAAATTTTATTTTAATATACCACGTTTTTAAAACGTGTGGCTATTAGATTTAGTATGAAGTCACATGGCTTATTGTATTCTAATTGTCATACCATTTCATTTGATACGAAGTAATTACCTCAAAAAACGTACACTCCAATAATTTCGACAGGGAATGAGATAAATACAAAATATATAATTATAACCACTTTACAATACATTATAACCAACTCACCCGTACTCTTCATCCTTACTAACATTTTTTTAACTCATCATCCACACATGCATGGACCCTGACAGCGATCCACTCGGTCTATAAATATAAATTAGTTATCATTCCCTACTTCTATACCTTTTACTGTATTTTTTCCGATGTAGGTCAACTTTTTTCTTGGATCGACGTTTTCTGCCAATATTTATCAATCTGACAATCATGGACTGACTATTTTTACGAGATTAAAAACATACTTGTTGAAGTTTTTCTCATAAAGCGAAGTGATTGGCAGCTCGCGATAAACTTCAAAAATCCTAACATATACGATGTTACTATCATGTGATTGTTCATCCAGTCATGTTTTTACATATCCAAGGGAGTGGACTGGGCGGGAGTTGATCCTAACTGAAACGTGATATTTGATAACATATGCAAATCCTATTGCCTAATATGCATGCATATAAAAGAGTATATGAAAGAGGGGGGGAAAGCAGTCCAGTATCTGATCGCTCCGAATGCAACCCTTTGAAAATAGGGGAGCAAAAGTAATGGTAGTAAGCAAATCCAGCTACAATGTTCAAAGCATTGCGAATTGCGAACCAGTGCGTAAATTGTGTAATTTCGCATTTCATGAAAAGTGTGTGTGTATGAGTGCATGCTGCGCTAAGTAGTCATGGTAAGTTTTAAACATCGCTTTCCATACTCGACTTTAGGATTGAAGTGCATTAGTGTTGTGCTGTGATATGCCACGCAGCTTAGCCTGTACTGGGGCGTATTGGCGAGCGATTTGATACTGCGCAGCTTCATGAACTAACGTTTAATTTAATTCGAAACGTGTTTTTAATTAGTTGATATATTTCCTCATCTAAGTTACCAAATAAGTGGGAAATTCACCACGACTGCTCCTGTTTCTATGTGGTTATGTCGATATATCTTCTTTTTCACATGCATGCTTGTCAGCGCTACCATTTTCACCATTTTCATCAGTTGTCTTCTTCCGTACTCAAATCCAGGAGTACCAAATCAAAACTGGAATAATGATCTTAGCTAATTATGCACAGCATAAATAGATGTCTCCAGCAGCTATTATTACGACATTCTGAGTTCATCTCGAAATGCAGCTCGACGCCGCACAGCTTACGTAGAAGGCTTTATTCATCTAAATTTCCAGTTCTCACCTAATTTATGCCAAGCATCCATACGCCATAGACTCGCCTAACCTAACGTCGATAGGGGTTGATTTTCGGAAAATCCTCAAATACCTCTTCCCTTATTTCTTTAGCACATCTACCAGATGAATATTTAGCTTGAAGCTTAATATTCAACCGAATAATATAAAGCTTCGATAATCATGCAATTCGGAAATACACTTTCCATTATGTGAATTTTAATCTCCCGTTTCACTCGGATATTCGCAAAATGTAAACATTCAGCGTCGCATTTCTCATATCTTCCAAGAACTAAATCTTCAAAGTTCGACTTTTTATTTTTCTTCTTCTTTTTTCACAAAAGTTTCATCTAATCGCTCAACCAGTAAATTAATCAAGGAATGCCATGGTGCATTAGGAAACATATAAAATGACAACAGTGTAAACTTCACATGGGTGAAGGGACACAGCGGATTTAGGAGCAACAAGGGTTCGGATAGACTTGCAATTGGACCAGAACCTACGTTGCTACTGTTGAAGGAGTACACAAACAAGGACCGCCTTGCGTATCAGAACCAAGGCGTAGATAAAGTTGGTACATATGAAAACAATAAAATCTAAGGCAAGCAAAACATGCCATTATGAAACAATGAAAAAGTTACTGCCTGAGACTTTCTAGCGATAACTTTAGTACGGCAGTTGCCTTGCTTACTAGGCACTGCCGACTCCAGCATATGTACATACTAAGGATAGTTGATAACCCTGTGTGCTTACAGCTTTGGCTGTAAGAAGCGAGATAATAATGGGCATTTATGAGGATGCTATGGATGAACGGCCTCGGTCCGTTGTAGATTCTGCGACTGGTCTCTAAGGTCTATTAGTCTAGTGGCTACATGTTCTATAATATGGATTAGTGGCTAATACATATGGGGGGGGGGGGGGGTAATACACAATGGCTCTAAAAGTTGGGCTAAGTTCGGGTAGCCGTGTTATTAACCAGAATCATCATCATCTCCAGTCCAGTTTTTAATAGTAGAACAAAGCAATCAATTTCTATAAAAACATATCAACTTTTTTTTTTAGTATACCGCGTTTTTAAAACGAGCCACCATAATGGATTTAGCATGACGTCACATGGCTTATTGTATTCCCTTTCATGTGATGCCCATGTCGACGAGGGAGTTGTAAAGTAAAAAGTAATCCGCCATTTTGAGGTGGCCGCCATAATGGATTTAGAATGACGTCACATGGCTTATTGTATTCTACTTGTCATACCCTTTTATCTGATACCCATGTCGAGGGGATTGTAAAGAGAAAGGTAATCCGCCATTTTGTGGTGGCCAATATATTGGACCAACTGTAATATTGAATACACTGTATTGTATTGTCTTCAGAACCAAAGGTGTGTGCAAAATTTCAGCATGATCGGATATCGGGATGTTACGTTAAAATTAATTGCAAAATTTGTACCAAACAGACAAACATACAGACAATTAGACAAACAGATAAACAAAAAAGCAAGTTTCTAAAAACGTGATAAATACCTTACGTCTCCTTGTCTTTAATTTAATACCTATACACTGTGAGATAAAAAGCAATGGGGACCATGCACTACTCCTAACAGAAAAAAAACGTAAGTCAAAAAATATTTCGCCCGCAAAATCAACTTTCCTATTTCAGTACAAGCTACTTAAATCTAACTGTTTTATTATTAGTCATCCAAGTCGTGATTTAGCTATGACATGAAATAAAGAGAAAAAATATAGCTATATCACCGTTAAGTTGTTGCATCTGTTACCCCACACATCTCTTACGTAGGTTTGCGCATTAAAAGTACATTTGACAAAAGTAATTACCGAGTTGTATGTAACATAACGCTCGATAATGAAATAAATAGAAAGTACCTACGCGTGCTTGTTCTTGCAAGCCTATAAAAAAGGAGAACGGGCAAAAATGTACGAAACCTAGCCACATTGGAATTAGTGATGTTTATTTTGTCATTAGATTTTATTTTACAACTACTCTGCGATTTTTTACCGGACAGATAGTCAAACATGATGCATCACATTTTTGAGGAAATCACATTGTCCCGGGAATATTTAAAGTACAAAATAAAAGTGTCTAAATTGGACGTTAAACAATTATCTCTCAAAATCTCATCAGCTCAAAATTATGCAAACCGAATGGAACCTTTTTAAGGATCTAATAATACGACGAAAGTTTCGAGAGGCAATAGAATCTAGTCATCCCAAAAGACTTGCACAATGAATATGGTACTTGTTTTTCGTTCCGACAACAAATGAATCGGTCATTTCGAAAAGGGCATCTGAGGCAAAAATGATTTTTTTCAGGGGACATAAAAAACTGTTTCTAGCCTTAATTAATTAGCAATTGTTTAAAGAAAAATATCTATAAAAA
>JAOPUG010000333.1:19440917-19451412 GCA_027564375.1 Micropterix facetella | reverse complement strand
ATATACGAAAATCTATTGTATGTACACATGAATATTGACAAGTTTTTAATAAAAAGCGACACACATAATGTTAATATTAGACAAAAGCATAACCTTGTTATAGGCGCCACTCGTCTCCACAAAATAAGCAATTCTTTTATAGGGCATTGTATACGCTTCTATAACAAACTCCTCATAATATTAAAGAACTATCTGTAAATAAGTTTAAAGCCACCATCAAAGCAAAATTGTATAAAAGAGCATACTATGGAATATCTTCTTATATGTATGGCAATACGGCTTGGGAATGAGTTTCTCTAAGACAATACTGCTAGGATGATCTATTATGCTATAATGATATATAATTACTTTTAAAATATATAAATTGGGGATAGTATTTAGTGGTGTCGATATAAACGAGGAGCGTTTTGATTTTGGTTATTTTTTTCTTCTGCAAGTTTCGACTAAAAAAAACGTATTATAAAATAGATTATTTACCTGATAAAGATGCATAGCGCAAATGAAAATACATATCTTTCTGAACAGTCTCTTTACGTACATACTATAACCAAAATGCTATAATTATTTTTATTGACAATTTTAATTTAAGACGATTGTCCTACGTTGAAATTTAGGATTTTTTATTTTGTATTGATCACCTCAATACATAAAGGGTTTATTATGAAATTACTGTTTTCTGCGTGTCTTTTATCATTCTGTTTCATGTTTTCAATTCACGGGAACGTCGAGGACATGAAGACAGAGACAGAAGTCTCTGTGAATATAGAAGTATCACTATCTGTGATAATAATAGTACCAAAAAAGTGATCAGTGGTTTTCTTTGGCGGTTCTTTCCAGTGGAATTTTACTTGTAGAGCTCGCCGAAAAAAAAAACAGAAAAAAGTACTATTATTGTATTTTGACGTACAGTTTGTGTACATAATGTATTTACACTGAATAAACTCATCTGAATTTGAATCTGAATCTTAATATAAAACGAATATGAAATGGAAGACTATCGCGGTTGTTTGATAGTTTAAATAAGGCAAAAACGGATTTATTGCTTGAAGTTTGTAGCACACGACGTTTCGATAATGTTGCAATCGCCTTTGCCCGGGGGTAGACTGCAGGGCTATAAGTTGTCATCCGTTGATGCTCTGCGGATAAGTGGCAAACTGCTGCTGCTGCTGTTACTACACAGATTAATAATGGTGGGGCCGCTGGGTCGGTGCACGCGAATGTTAAAATTTCGCGTGCACACAAAACTCACTGAATCTTGTTTCGCATCTTTGCGCTCGGCGGTGGGCGTTGAGAATATATTAAGAAGAGGGTGCCACGTAGTAGAGTTTGAACCCTTCGTCTCTATTGATGTTCGGTGTTCTTTTTATTTTAATATCTTTCTGGATCATGCGAGCGAAGTAAATTTGTTCTTTGTCTACAATGGGATTTTGAAACTGTTCGTACTCCTATCTGCAACAATATATATTCGCAGATCGCCGATGTTTCTCGCTGAACGTTTTTAACAGCTCCTGATGTGTTCCATCAGCTGAGGCGCTATGGGTCGTTTTGTTTGTCCAACGTAAGCTATAATACCAACAGTTGCATTCGATATTATACACACCCGGGGTTTTGCACTGGTATCACATCCTTTGCAGGCCTCGGAGGCTGAGATATACTTTGGGTAGGTTTGAAGATCGTTGTTATATCGAATGTTTTCAACATCTTACTTATTCGATCCGTCATGCCCTTGACGTATGGTGAGATCCGTCACACCCATAAAGTATGCTCATGATCCGCTCTGTTTCTGGATTTCTTCCATATGGAATTGTGTGCGTGTGATTTCTGCGCTAAGGACATCAGTGACGTATTACATCTCCTGCGGAAAATGGTCAGCATCGCATACGTTACGTTCTCGATTCACGAGCGACGTTTACACTGAGCGTAAATGATAAGGATGATTGGATATGAGTTAGCATGCAAATATATTTCCGTATGTATAGGCTTCCGGTACAACGTAAGTCCAAGAGTGTTGTCATTTCTCCTGAGTACCTTGAAATTATTAGACCAAGAACAGATTAGACCACTGAGGCCCATTATGAAACCAAACTTAGATGATCAAGAGCCATAAATGCAGAAACCTTCCCATAATACAGGTTATCACCAGTATTATCGCTTTCTGGGTTAGATACCTATTTTATCCTTGTGCCGAAAGACAGCCTCCTGAGATGTTTAGTTAGATGCTTTTTGTATTATAGAGTATAAGGCCGTTGTTTTCTAAAACAACTTCCGGCGAATACATTTAATATGCCACTATGGCGTCATAGAAAACATATCTGAAAGCGAGCTATCGATGATGGTGAAATATGGCTACTAGGTTATATCTCTGCAAATACTTATTATTTCTAAGCGCCGAAGAACTAGATTTCATATATCGAATACTGGGCAGAATGCAAGCCCGATATTTATGGACAGTATTATCTTTTATTATTTATTTATTTAAGTAATATGTAACGACGTAGGTATTGAGTGAATACATATCAGTTATGGTATATTACCTTACATAGTTTGCTCTAACTTAGTAACCTGTAATTCAATTACAATGCTTTTGTTTAATATTTATGCTACATAAGAAATAATTAATTACAGAGTAATACGAAGAAAGCAAAGTATCATAGAAATAATAATATCGAGCTAAATATAAAAATTATATTAAAAGGAAAAGGTAATATAAATAAATAAGTGTCTAATCATATAATATATTTAGATTTATAGTTATATTTTTATATATACTAGAGAGGACCCGACATGCATTACAATGCCTCCCACCGTTAGGTATAGAGTATTTGTTTATGATTGCTTCCCGAGCGGCGTACCTTTGTGGTGCATTAGGTATTTAGTACATGTTTATGACCGCTTCCGAGCGGCATTCCTTTGTGGCGTGTTAAGTATTCAGTTGAAAGGCTTGTCTTTGTGGTGCGTTAGGTGTCGAGTTATGTGGTCCGCCACATCAATGCCCATTTTGGAGACGAAAAGTCGCTCTCGTCCGGTACTGGAGCTGTGCGTCGACGCAACTAATGCAATCAAGGTCACTGCATTTCTGTTGCGTCAGCAACACCCAGCGGTTTCCCTTCGTCAATTATCATGGTACAAATTGTTCTCCACAGACTCACTAATTTGATGTGAATACTAAAACGCTTTATTCTTTCAAACACCATATATGCATCTGAAAAGGTTGATACAGGCGGCGGATCTTCTTTATTTTCAGCCTCTACAACTGTCTCCTTTAACACTATTTTGCATAGATTTTCTATTGTTTTGCGTGGTGTGTCGGGCGCAGGTGCGTCAGCGTGACGTCATGAAATTTCCTACAAAAATTACAATAAAGTCGATACTTCGATGGCCGGCTGATTCCGCTGCCATGCCTGTGCTGCAATGTGACATCATGAGGATTTCTCCATGATCTACGAACTCTCCAAAGTAGAAAATGACAGGTGCGTTGACAATTTCATAACAGTATTGGTCACGTCAATATGCCACTTTCAAAAATCAATCAATTGAGTAATTAATAAAACAAAAAGCGATATTTTAAATGATCATTGCGGTAAAATGATGTATTGAGAAACGATCGATGTGAGACATTTATAGTTCGTACAATTATGTCTAGAACACCGATGTTTACTTTGCTCTTTTTTCACGCTAGACAGAGACTAGAGTTGCGTCCAGAATTCAGCAATCGCTTTATCTGTCTTTTGCTAACAAACGAGCAGATGTAGATAGATATTCATTTTGCTTCCTTCCGATATATTGGTCATTATCTTGTCGTCGTATCCTTTCAGCTCAAGACTTCGTCTATATTAGTAGTCTGATCAATACCTTGATGCTCACCGATAAAACCTTCATAGCACATAGTTTTTTTTACCCATGAAAAATGATGTTTTGAAGATTCCAATAAAATGTTTGTGGGAATCAGAAGATTTAAAATAGACGTAGACTAAAAATTAACCATCATTAGACTAGCCTCACACACCCTCTGCCTTATATTACAGTACTTTCTTATAAACCAAGATCTAGTGCCAAAAATGAGACACCATTTTGTGATTAAAATATTTATCATATTTGTATGTTCCAGGATGTCCCAGGACTATAGAAATTACATTCTAGCTACTGAGAGCGGTTGCGTTTGGTGGGGGTCTGAAGTTGAAATCTCTTCATAAAGTAACAGTAACTAAAATCTATAATGGGCTAGTTAAATCATAAAATTTTATTGAGTTTAAAGATCGAGCTAAACATTAGAAAGCTACTTTTGAAAGGCAAAACTTATTCATTTTAAAAAATACAGAATTTGTAGAAATTCTTTCATAATTACTTCTGTAATTTTTAGCTTAGAAAGTGCCTCAGGTTACCTATATAATATTTTTAAAAATAAATTACAGTCTATCCCCAAAATTGCATCAATAACATTTTATGACAATAATGTTTCTTTCTCCGATGCTGTAATTCATTAACATAATATAATTAAACTTTTAAAAAGTGTTTATTGCGAAAATAAAGAATTTCATCCTCTTGCTTTTGTCCTAAACATTGTGGTCGTAAAATCGACCGTCGATGAATTATTATGAAGAAAAAAAACAATTTTAACACCTTCCATTTAAGACCCGCGTGTCGCGCTGTTCCACAATACCGAAAACATCAGTATATAAAAATCCTTTCTATTCACTCAACCTTTTGTTAAGACTGCAAAAACCTGTTTTATGTGTACTAAATGAGCTATTATGAATTACTATGAACTATTTAATATTTCTTATGAAGCTTCACCGCATCAATCATTTTTTTAAATTTTGTGATTGTAATTGAAGACTTTCCTTGACCTTTAGGGAGTTTTATACTTATATCTATAACATGAGTCTATTGTGGATTAGATTGAGTGCCGGCGCCTGTGTGTCACTCAGCAGCCATTTGCAAGTTAGTTACCATTTTATTTAGGTGCCCGCCTGTAGATGTCAGCCGATATGTTTGTTTGGTAACGCCTGTTGCCGGACTCCAGGAGCTTTGTTTCGGGAGCCAGCATCGGCACCCGAAGCACTGCCTAAATGTAAACAATGTATTGGATCTAAAAATCAAACTAAAAATTACAAAAAAAAACAATTGACAGATATTGCAATATTTTTTTCACCATTGTTTTAGTAATTTTTAGTGCATTGCTTTTAATAGTAAAAATTGATCACGCATGATTCCAGTTGATTTTAGATTTCACCATATTTGGACTCCAGATTCCCAGCAAACGCAACCGCTCCCAGTACCCAGACTGTCATCTATAACAACTGAAACAACTCATCTATACGAAAAATATCCGGCCTAGTACTGTATGAAGAAATATGAAATCGAAGATGACCTCGGTTGGTTAACATTATAAATAAGATGTAACGAATTTACGGCATGAAATTTTCAGCACCCGACGTTTCAGTGATGTTGCAACTGTCATTGTGCAGGGTAGACTGTCTATCTGGACAAAAGCGGTTGCAGCCTCTCTGGACAATGGCGGTACAACATCGCCGAAACACTGGGTGCTAAAAACTTCATGTGGTAAATTCGTTTAATTTTATTTATAATGTACGAAGAAAGTTTTCCCCTTTAGAAGGTCATAACCTACTACTTCCTAGCTATTCTCTCACTTTCGAAAGCACTCATTATATTCAACTTGCATAATAGCAAACGGCTTCTTTGTCGTATTCCTTTACATCGTGAAATCTTTTTGACGGATTTTCAGTTTGGGAAACTGCCATAAGTTGAAGTGAGCTAAGTCAGGACCGTAAGAATGCTGAAAATGTCAAGTTTCACCAGGAATTGTGAACTCAATCACCATTTTCTTACATATCAGGCTGTTTCCATCTTTTTATGTTACATAATCACTTCAGAACTTCCGCCATCTTGAAAAAATGGCAGCCAAAATCAGTTTTTTCACAAATCTCTCTTCCAGTATGATCTAGAGTAAATAGTCTTAGTGAATATAGAGAGGAAATTCTCAATTCTAGGCTTGAATCACATGATGGCTCTCGTTGCCTACCTGCATTTTGCTATTCTCCAACTATCCTCCTGTAAGCATAGGTTTCTGTCCAATTCCAGGTCTCACCGAGCTATTCCGTTCTATTCTATCTGTTTCTTCGTTTCTCTAAATTCCACTGTGTCCTTTCACCAATGATGAGATGATAAAGAGGGATAGCCGATGACACAGCTACCCGCATACTTTTAGTGCCTTAGGGCCATTGTGTGGCTGAGCCGGCTTAGCCCCAGCTATATATCTAATGGCCATATTTTAGATTCTACAACCAGCTCACCTGGGAGACCATTCGCAGAATCCACGATGGACAGAGATCGCACACATCAGCCATAGCAATCTCAAATGTGCCTATTATTTCCTCTCCTACAGCCAAAGCTGGGCGTGTACACATACATGCTCAGCCGATTCCGCAACCCCTGCACACGGGCTCGTTAACTATCCATACTGTGTGCAAAATGTATCAAGTTGGCAGTGCCCAGTAAGCAGGCTCACCGTTTTCCTCAAGTTATTTTAGGAGATTCTCAGAAAGTAACTTGTGAATCTCAGTGTGGGTTTCCTAATGGTCCTCATTGCTTGTTGAGTCAGACTTGTTCCTCTCCACCTGTGCTTTACCACACCTTGGGTTTGTTAGACGAGGTGTACCCTTCCGACAGTGGTCGTGATGATCCCTTCCGAACACTTCCTCATTGCCTTTCACTTTCTGTCCCTTCATCCATGTCAGGCTTATACTGTTGTCATTTGATATTTTTCCATGCCATTCCTTGATTCGACCTGTGGCGCCTATAAATACCAATCTGTACCGTCATTAGCTTCTTTGCAGCCCTACAAAGGTTGCGAATTGAACACTTATTGATAATAATAATAGGCATAAAGTGCAACACTAGGGCGGATACGATCCGGATAGAATTCGTTTACCATTCAACCCGCTCTCGCACTCCAATGTAACCTTTTAGTGACAATAATTTCCATTGATTTTCAAAGAGACCAATATATTAAACGAAGCTCATGTCATGCCTTATAGAATATAATATTACAGATGCTGTTTTGTCAAATCTGATATTTTGATTGTGCCATAATTTCGTTTCGTTTTTACACATGTGCCGAGCACGATTTTAATTTACACGGACAAAAATTGTAGGATGTTCGACACTATATAGGATGTTAATAATATATTGCCTTACCTATTCCTATTATTAAGAAAGAAAGTTACATTTTAGTAGCTTTCAGCGTGATTTTAATGCGTACTAAAAAACACTAAGCGGTTTCAGGAGACTAAATTAATTTTGGTGTTATTTCTAACAATATCTCGCAGCAATATTCAGGTTACAATTATAGCCGGTATATATATATAGTGATGAAATTTTTATGTAAAACTGATAATGTTGATGTCATGATTCTATGTACATGTTATGCGAGTTTATGAAACAAAAAAAGTTTTTTATTTCAACTAAATGTGGCCTAAACACATTGGTGGGTGGAGCTTAGTAAATTGGGGCGGGTCTAAACATATTAAGAGTGGAGGTTAGTTAATTAAGGCGGGGCTAAATATATTGGGGGTGGAGCTTAGTCAATTATGGGGATAAACATATCCCAAGCAGAGCTTAGTCAATTTGGGCATACATTAGGGCTGGACTACACGCATTAGGGGTGGTGTTTGAAGGACATGAGAGGGCAGGGTTACAAACTATGGGTTGGGGCTAAAAACATTGGAGGGTGGGACTTGGGCAATTTCACAACCTTATGCGATTATTAAATGGGTTTAAAAGTAATTTTACTTATGAAATAGAAAAATAAATGAAAGAATCAGCGGACCAAGCCATATCAAATCCAGCAGTCACAGCTCGTAGAAAGGACTTTCACTCAACTGGACATGAAAACAGAAACAGGATAGCGAAAGTGATGTGTGATACGATTCCACATTTTTGCAGCTGCCGCTGAAATTCCTTCCCAGGGATTTCCCAGTGGTATTAATTTTATTAACGAATGCCGCCTTAATATGGCACGGAACTGCCAAATGTAGATAATGCTCTAGTTACTTTTATGTTCAACAAGCTGCCCTCCCTGGCTTCGCACTGGAGGAATTTTAAATGTATTGTTTGGGATGAGGTAACCATATCGAACAAAATGTTGGCCGATTTCCTGTCAAAACTACATACTCTTATTTAACGAATACGATCAAATTTATTGGTTTTGAGTTTATCGTGATCTAAGAGTCAGACGATATCTGAAAGTTGCACATATGATTGCTTTTTATCCACCAAATACTTACATTGCCCCCCTTTTAGATATATTGATGGTATTACACACAAACCTTCATCGAAATACACTTACGAACAGTGAAAATTGCATCGAAATCCATCTTGCACTTCTTGAGATAATCTCGATTAAACAGACAGACACTTTTTGGGGGCTTTGTTTTATAGTCGTTTAGATATCTGGGCTTCATTTTTTGTGGGTAGGTAGATTGCGTGTTCAAAGCAACTACACATTTTAGAAACTGGGGGGAGTAAAAGCTATAATAACCTTGATTATAGCTTTATATTTGCCCCAATATTCCATAGCCATGATCTCAGACAAACCTTTGGAGTTCTGATAACAGGTAGGTAGGGGGGGAGCAAATTGGGCCTCGCCCCTCAAGTAGGTGGCCCTCGTACTGGCCAGGCTACTGCCCTATATCAAAGTTATGCAGAATGATTGTTCTTTGGCCATCCTTATTCTGGCAAACAGGTTCCATTACTGAAAACATAGCAATACAAGTAAATGGAGTAATCAACAATCTTAATAGGCTCGATTTAACTGGCATAATACCACAATGGGCCCCATTGCGTTTCTTCGTTAACTAATATTTGAAATTAGTTCATGCGAATGAGACAGAGCTATATGTTAGAGCAAAATATTAAATGAACAATCGTCGATTTTCTCGTATTAAAACTACCCGCCGAACTTATAGCCATCCGAATAAATTGGAACACATTTGACGCGGCCTCAGATTTAGCTGCTTTATTTTTCGGTGGGTAATTTTAATGCGGAAAAGTGACGACCTTTTATTTCACATTCTGCCATAACGTGTTGCTGCATGAACTAATTTTAATTCACGAAGAAACGCAATTGTGCCCAATAATTCATTAAATTTAATTCGAAATACAGATTTAGAGGCAGACTTTGACTCATACCCAGAATCTGAACCAGATGGGACGACTCATTAGTTTCGAGTAAGGGTGGGAGGGGTTAAGTTTCATCATGTTTATCATCACTTCCACTGCTACTGTTTTGACCCTTTTTCCTCTTATGAGTAGTAGGTAGCACAGTGTAAATAAAACTACCAGCGAGGCAGCGCCTGTGATCTATTCCAAATGTCACCGAGTCAAATTTGCTACTTTCATGCGGGCGGTAGGTATTATTACTAATTGTAAGCAGCTTCGATAGCATAAATAAGTCACTAGCTCAAGGAGAAAAGTCGCTAGCTCACCGTTTCACACGCAAAGTGGGAGCAGTTACCCCGTCCCGTTCGTTGCCCCCCAGCTCATGAGTGCTCTAAGGGGGGGCGTTCGTAGACACACTGGTTCTATTTACACTGTCGTGGTTGTTCCTAAAAATATATATATACAAAAATTCACTTCCTTTTTAGACAAAGAATGAAAATAGAGGTAATAAGGTAGGTTATCAGGAAGATACAGGCCGCATTAATAATCTCGGCCCCTCACACACTGGCTTAAAAATGCATTCACATATATAATAAAAGCTCATCAAAAATTCTTTACGAGACAGAAATTCAAATTGCCTTGTCAAAGAATATATCCGCTATAGGACACCTAACATCGTGCATTAGTGTTTAATAAATAATGTGATCTGAGCCAATGTGCGAGGGCCCGAGAATGTCGATGCGGCCGGTACCTTCATAAGTCAAGAGACGAGACGATGCCCCACATAACAAGAAATACGTTCTGCTAGAATTACCCCCATAAAAACCTCTATGAGCAAAGAAGATATCGTAATTTAATTAACTTACCATTTTGAAAGAAAAATTCTGATATGTATTTGATGTTGACAATAAATCCACATCACGACCACGGTAGGTAAGTATTTAATTTATTAAATAATAAGAAAAAGCCGAATTGGAATCACAATTCAAATTCAAAGTTTATTTCCTGTGGGTACCTACTACTATTTTTGCCACATTGTAACTGTTTGCTGGTTAAGAACCTATTAATGCAACTGAATAATATACACTAATAAATGAAGCCCTGGTTGTGCCAATACTGCAAGTGGGCTATTCCAGAAAAGTCTGAAACTATCCAGAGGACATAAAGCGACTTGAAGCCAACAGAATCCAGAGCCATCTGGCATCTTTGGATGCAGAAATAAAATCACGGCGAACGGCAAAATACGAGGGCGGTTTGATAAGTCAGTGACTTTTTGAATTTCCCGCGCAGTTACTTCAAATGCAACAGTGCTGCC
>JAOPUG010000333.1:19064277-19076997 GCA_027564375.1 Micropterix facetella | reverse complement strand
TATATGCACGTTATATGTAATGTATAAAACATGTTATTGCAATCTGAGATGAATTAAATGATTATGATTATGATTATGAACTGTAATATTTTAGTATACCTCTACGTAAACGAATGTGTCAACAGCCCGTGTATGACAAACAACATAGCTAACTGGTGTATTCTGGCTGGATGACACTCTCAAGATAAAATCTCACGTGATGAATGTTGACAAGCACATTACGGGACGAATAAATCGCCCGCATTCCTACCAAGTGAAGTCCCTATCTCTCCGCTTATTATCACAAATACCTGTAGGTAAATCACAATCATAACATGATGTATACTCGCGAGGGATATAATTTTGCAAGCAGATCCAAAAGCAGATTACATATTATTATAGGATATCTGAAACAGTACTGCGCGTTCTTTGGGTTCAAGAAAACAAATCGTCAGAAGCTGCATTACAAACAGAATTCACCCCAGTGCCTGTGCCTTAAAAATTAATAAAGTTTGAAAACATATATAAATATATTGAATATAAGCTGTATCCCGTCACGCGTTGCTGTATGCTTAGTCCCGATGCCCGTTCTGATGCCCGTTCTATTACGTTTAACAGATGGCGCTCCCATTGCCGTAAAATATTTACTAAGTATAGCGTGTATTACTTTTACATCCAACCGATGGCGCTGTACAAACATGGTTTTAACTATCACAGATGTGACATCTATATAAAAAAAACGCGCGTATTCGAATGCAACGTTGTGTCAAAATTTCAAAGCAATTCGTGACGAACTTTCGGAGATTTAAGATTTTGACCAAATGAGCATTTACATTTTTATTTACATAATGTGTGACATCTATATAAAAACACGCGCGTATTCAATTGCAACGTTGTATCAAAATTTCAAAACAATGGGTGAAGAACTTTAGGAGATTAAAGTGTTGTCCAAGCGAACATTTAGATGTTTATTTATATAGATAAATTTTACAGTACCTAAATATTATTTTTGAATGTTTTCATTGTTTGTTAATCTGTAAAGTGACTCTGAGCACATAGATTGGTGCGAGTAGATATTCGCCATAGCTTTGTTATAAAAAAAACTGCACTCTTTGTCGGACCCTCTTCAGCTTAAGGACCCAGTGGCAGGCTCTAAATTATGTGTTGTTTCATTAAATATATTTGAAGATATGGGATAGCATAACAAATAGATCATGAAAGAGGTTGTATATGCGTAGCCGTGTTTTAAAATCTGAAAATACGGAATCATCCTAAAAATACGATACCCTAATTTCATAACGAGTTTAAGTTTTGAGGTGTAAGCGGTGGAGTAAGGGCGGCGGACATGAGGCATTGGAAAATTAGTCTGGTCATTTTGGTATGAGGGTGACTTCGGGAGGGTGTGTTACATTTGTATATGGGACAAACTCATTTTTTAAACGAATAAATCAACAGAATAGAACCGCAAACAATTAAAAATCGACAAATAAAATCAAATTTCAGTTAAAAATAGACGACGAACTGCTAATAAATTATGACATGACTTATCAATTTAAGGCGACGATGTATGTAAAAAATCTCATAAGAATATCTTATACAAATGCGCCAAACGAAGACGGCTTGGCGAAATCGTATAAGAAAATTAATAGAAACGTACTGGCACTGTAGAAAATATTATTTTTAAAATACACTAATATTTTATTTTTAAAAAAATATCTGTGATACTTACTACAAGTTTAATGTACATATATAGTTTATGTAAAAATTACCAAATTAAAAAAAATCGTTGTGATGAGAGAAACTTGTTGGAATAGGTTGTAAGCCATTTTAGATATCAGGGGTTACCAATAAAGGGAAGGGCCAAGTTGCCGATGTATATCGCTACTTTTCCTGTTATTTAACATTTTCAACAGTATTTTTTCATATAAAAATATCCGGAATCACACATCCTATTACTGAAAATATAAAATAAAAATATATACGGAAAATACCAACGGACTACTAAAATTTAAATAGAACTAGAACTTTAAGTGGCTTTCGGCAATAAAGTACTTTGAAGGATTGGATTTGTATGTATAAGTAGGCATAATAAAAGAGGGTAAGAAAAGTCAATAAAACAGCTATCAACCATCAACTCTTCTGCCTGAAATGCGCTGAAGTTGAAAGACTCGAAGGGATGCTGTTGAAAAAACTTTAGCGAAAATGGGGAGGAGAGGAAAGATTTCTTAGACCTGAATTTCGAGTACTAAACCCCATCACCATAACTTCCAGGATTTAAGACTGAGCTACAAGGGATGGAACAAAAGGGGCAGTGAGACATACTAAAATTCAGAGATCCTGAAAAGGATTAGCGTTACAATTCCTTCTCGAAAATTTGGTGATATTTGTGACTGCCGTGTCCTAAATAAATAACATTGCATCCACGGGATAATCTGAACCTGGGGACGTTTTCATATTCAGAGGGTGTTTTCCCTGAGGTTTTATCCTACATATATTCAATTTTCCATGTAGGATCACTTACAATACGGAGCATAAATCAATTATACGAATTTTACCAGATTAACTTCTATTATAAATAAGATAGGACATATTTACCGCGTGAAGCTTGTAGCACTCGACATTTCGGCGATGCTGTGACTGTCGTTGTCCAAAGTCGACTGTCTACCATGGCCAACGCGGTTGCAACATCGCAAAAATGTCGGATGCTACAACTTCGCATGGTAAATTCGTTTTATCTTATTTATAATGTCCAACAACTGCGATAGTCTTCGATTTCGTATTTATTTTATAATAGTCTTATCTCTATTTCTTTTTTAGCCTAAAAACTCCCACTGCTTGGCTTTCTTTGCCCTGAGCATATTGTTTTCTTTTGTTACTAAGAATTCCATTGATCATTTTAGAAAAATACTTGATAGATTCACTTCCATTATTGACCTCTGATCATTTCGTACCGCGTTAACGATTCTTCAAATCTAATATACATATTTATATATAATACGTTCATTCTGGATATCAATATATGGACGAGATTTATAGTATGTCACCTGCTACGGGCGAACCCGTCCACCCCGGAGCGTTTCAGCGAACTTTATCGCTATATTACTCCTAGGTGAAACACAGAGACTTGGGAACGTAGACAATCTACTTACCAAGCTCCACCATATCCCGTACGAGTCCAACTCCTACCGCGATGCACTGGGAATTTTCAAGCCCAGTGTGGCTCTCAACTCGCGTCCTTACTCCCAGATGCGATTAGATTACTCCGACCCCCCGTCCGGTTGCAGGTTCGAAGTCGCTTGCGCGATCTTCTACCTCAGGCAGCGGCAATTCCTAACTGGAATTATCGCGGATCCGTGGCGTCCTTTGCTCGTCTTTCCACCCGAGATCGGGTAGCCATCGAATCGTTTCTAAAGATAGATAGCCCGAGGTACCAACCTATCCCCGCCTCCTTAGGTCGCATTGCACTTCAGAACTTCTCCGGCTATTAGTTGTTAAGAAAACGGCCGGCAAACCGATCAGTGCCTAGAGCAACCGACCATCTGAAGTTTTCACCTGTGAGTCACCGCTTTACCGGGATACTAGGGGATTGGGCGCCTGTCACCGCATTACTAAGAAACAGGACCCCTCTTCAGGCAGGTTGACAGGCAAAGGCCGGCAAGCCGATCATCCCTCAGATATCCAGGGTCGCCCGAGGGCTTCCCCCGGGTTAGCCGCCATGCACAGTGGGTGCCTGGTTCCGTCCCTCTTCGTGGAGGCTGCCGGATAGATGTTGAGACGTGAGTCGGGCCGACTATGATAACAGAGTTGGCCATTAAGACCCGAGCTGCACGACCCCATTAGACCCCCAATATATGGACCAAACAGCAAAACTTACAATTTTTTGAAACTATAGTGTTATATTATACCGTTAGGTGAGTACATTAAAATACGCAACTTTCTCATCCCCCCGCTCGACGTTTCGCCCCCCCCCCCCAACATATTAAGTGCGCTCTTTTACATTGTCCGTAATTTGCAGGAAAACGGTACATCTAGAAAGAAACGGCCAATGAGTAAATAAATCTTCATAAAATTAACTACCAATAAGTTCAATCTTTCATTTTGATACAAGTAATCATTTCTGAGCAATGATACCACAAAGTTAAATATAAATCGAGTAGGAATAAAAAATAACAATTTAAAAAACCCGCGTCCGCGCATTTTTCGAAATTTGCAACTTGCCGCTCTTCTATTGGAGAAGAGATCCTGCACAACACTGTGAAAGACGGAAATACATTTGAAAATCTGAAGTTAAAGCGCGTTTATACAGTCAAAACGATGACACATTCTAACATATCAATAAATAAAACTGTCGATATTATAAAAGTTGACACAACTCAATTGTTCCAAAGAATTGTGTGCACCATCCACTCTCCGAGTCATTTGCGTTCCTGTTTTTGTCACGAATTGACAGCGGTTCCTCATTCGCTGTTTGAAGAAAATGGAGTAAAGAGAAAATCAAAAAAATCGGCATTATATAATATTTTTAATACTATATCCGAGCCCGCACCGGGTATGGACCGATTATACTTTATGTATGGTAGTTCATTAATACATAGAGTGACTTGGCCAAAAGAACGCATATACTCTGATGTTTACTCTGCCTATGTATGCTTCATTAAAAAATGTTACGGCCGGAAAGTTATTATTGTATTTGTCGGATATAGAGTAAATTCTACAAGTACTAAAATCGCGGAAAAAATGAGGCGGATACTCAATCGGAAATATCCCGAAAAAGAGTTTGATGAGCACAGTCGTTTAATCGAACCAAAGGCAAGCTTTTTAAGCAATATTATAAACAAAGGACGATTTATATCGCAACTCAATAACATACTGAATCATGAAGGGATAAGGACGTTAATAGGTACTGACGATGCAAATTTGCTCATTGTTCAAACCGCAATAGAAGAAGCCAAAGAAAACGAAAATGTCGTTGTGGTGGGGCAAGTAGGCCTAACTCCTCCAAATAAGAATATATACATTCTTAAAGAGGGTCAAGATACTGTGAAGAATTAGATAAACAGCACTCAAAAAATAAATGATGGAGATGTATAAGAAAAATGCTGAAAATATTTTTTTTCCTTCATGCAATGAGTGGCTGCGTTACAACGTCGGTATTCTATGGCAAAGGAAAGATTCAGTCCGTACAGATTTTTAACAAACAAATCGACTAACAAGATTTTATTGACGTATTTAACAATGCTGATTCCACTTACGAGTAAGTAGAAGAAGCTGGAGAAAGATTTATCCTTAAATTATATGGAGCTAAGCAAACGGAAAAAAAAATCAAAAAATTACGATATGTTTGCTTTAATAAAAATGTTGCTCAAGCAAACAGTGCTGTTATTTTGTCAAAGTTACCACCACATTCAGCCGCAGCTCGTCAATATTCAAGGCGCACTTTTCATCAGGTGTGAGAGGAAATGGCAACATTCATGGCGAGGAAATGTCTTGAGCCCAGAAAACTGAGGCTGGGAAAAAAAATATTTTTTTATCAGCTATATATACAATAAAATCACCAGCACCAGAATCAATTCTAAATATTATATCGTGTGGTTGCAACAAGGGTTGCGGAAAAAGATGCGGTTGTGTCAGAACTGGATTACGTTGTTCCACAATGTGTAGGGGACGTCTTAGTTTCTTCAATAAAACTCTAGACTATGATGGTGATGTTAAACTTGATTATGTGTAATGTTTTAAAAAATAAATATGTGTACTTTGCATTGTATTGGTTGTTTAATGTTTGAATTTGTCTTTGCAATTTTGTTCATCACCGATTTTATTCAACTTTGTGGCATCATTGCCCATAAACTATAACTTGTATTAAAATTAATGTGAGAACTTGCTTATAGGTAATTTTATGAAGATTAATTTACTCATTGGCAATTTCATCCTAGCAGGTACTGTTTTCCTGCAAGTTACAGAAATGTAAAAGAGCATACTTTATAAAGGGTGTGAAACGTCGCACAAAGGGTTGGGAGGGTTGCGTAATGTGCTCAAGTAAGGGTACAATATAACACCAGTTCCAAAAAATATATAAATTATGCCGTTAAAAAATTTTGAAAAACCAGATTATTATTATAAAAGTTTATCTGCCACATGTGATTTTACTCCGAGTTTTTTTAGTATACTATAGGGTGGGCCAGAAAGACGTACGATTTAAGAAACACTATTGCGCTGGAACGGTATGCGGGAGCGGTGCGAGATGGTGGGGTTGAGTAGCTTGATTCTCGGAATTTTAGAAGCGAATTGTTGCGATGGAGCGTTTCACGGGCATCGATATATAAAGCATGCCTTATATATCGATGCTCATGGGTGCACAGCGTGCGTTCATTATACAAAATATTACAAATATGGCATTCGTGCACTGTTTGTTGTTCAGTATTTATTTCGCCCCGAGTTCAGATTACATGACCTAAATCAGTCTCCCAGTGAAAGAGTGATTATGTCGTGGATCAAAAAATTCGAATCTACTGGTTCAGCTCTTAATCAGAAACCTGCGGGATGTCCAACTTCCAAGGTCAATAAGAAGAGAATAAGCAATTAACGAAGTTAGAACTTCCGCACAACGCGTTCTCGGACTATTAACTCCCATGCTGAGCTCGTCCTACACAGAACATTATTTTCGCTGCATTTTGTCGAAAGATTTAAAATTGCAACCCTATGAATTTCAACTATGTAGTGCAAGATCTGAAACCAAACGACCATAATTTACGCCGTGTTTTTGTCGAAACAATGTTGGGGCACTTTCGGAGTTCAACAATATTCTCTTTTCCGACTAAGCTCATTTTCATTTAAATGGGCATGTCAATAAACAAAACTGCCGTTACTGGACCACAGGTAATATAAAATCAAGAACCAAAAGACCCTGCATTCGGTAAAAATAACCGTTTGGATGGCCATTTCAGCGCAAGGGATCATCGGTCCCTATTCCTTTGTGAATGAGCGAGGGCAATCTGTGACCATAAATTCCGACCGATACACGACCATGTTACGAGATTGTCTCTTGCCACAACTGCAAGAATTTGAAGAATATAACCTTGCGACATGGTTGTAAACGAGATGTTTGCTGGAAAACTCGTATCGCACCTAGGGGTTATTCCATGGCTTCCCAGTAATCCAGATCTGACTCCGCCAGATTTATTTTTGGAGGATACATGAAAAGATGAGTTTTCTGCAATAATCCAACCACGATTGCCCAGCTGAAGATCAATATCCGAGAAGAAATAGCCGCTATTGCAAATGCAATGTGCCAGTGATTTTTACCAACTTGAGAAGCAAATTTGAAGAGTGTTTGGAGTGAGATTGTTCACATCTGAATGATGTTATTTAAAAAAATAATTTTCCCGATTTCTATTTTAATTGGATATATATTTATTTGTGTACTTTTCTTTAATGGATTTTTCAAATCCATCAATTTTTAGGGCCCACCCTGTAACTTAATACAATCGGTAGGTACACATTAAGCACCGTATCATCTGGCATCCAGCATCAATCGAATTTAAACAATTTTATTGTTCATTTTCTTGATTTATTATACGTTGTTTCCTAATCTTATCACTCTCCAACACTCTTACTTTATTCATTGTTTTTCATTGGGAAAGACTCTTGCATTACACGGTTACGTAGATATTGGGGGTTATTCTCGTTGCTAAACGTGCGAAAAGCAAGCGTTTTGTGATATTTTCAATTCGTGATTACATACTACATGTATCCAGCTCGAAAGGAAGAACGCAGATACGATAGATGAAAAGTTTATGAAGGAATGTATCTATGTATATAAACTATTCGATGTATTTAAACTATTCGATGTATTTAAACTATTCGATTATCTTTCGAATCAAGTAAATTTCATGTCAATTTAAAAAAATCATCTTTGTTTTATTCCATTTAAAAGTTCTAAACCTCTATAAAAAACAACCTTTATATGAGCTAGATGAAGCATAATCAAGAATTGAAAATCACACAAACAAGCAAGCAAGCAATAGGGAAAGCGAATAGGGCCTTGACAAGATTGTTGGTTGAAGGTCTTTCCAATGCATTGCCACTATCCTCGGACACCAGCTCCCTTCATCCACTAAAGCAGTATTTCCCAAATTGTGGGTCACGATCCAACTTTAGGTAGGTCGCGAAATTCTTTCCAAATTCTGCGTACACTTAAATTCTATTAGAGAAATTTTGATCATGACTTCCTCGAAGAAATAATAAAATGCGATGAACAACTTGCAAACTTGCAAAAACAATGAATTATTCATCAACGTTCTGAAACGGATTCAAAATCTATGTACTTACAGTAAGTAATGGTTATTTTTTTTATGAATTCAAAAATCACAGATTTTAGAAAAACTTCTAAAATTGCGACCAACACTTTGAGAAATGCTACAGTCTACAACATATTATTCACAATCTCCCTGTCTGTCTACATATCCTGTAATTGTCGTCTTCGCCCCACTGTATAAACGAAAAAATCAAAACCCTAAACTGTTCTTTACACCCTGAACTAGCTTCTCAGTGTCGTGTCTGGTGAATTGGGATCTGGGATCTGATGTGTACAAATCTCTCTTTTGGGCCTGATATGTATAAAGTCCCCCAATGAAATTTGTTTAATTAATTAATTTATTTATTTATATGACAAGATAAAGTTTACAATTTCATGCCGTTGGGCCACCTTAACCTAGGCAAGCATGTGCTATGGGGGCCATTGTAAAATGTAACTAATATTTCTATTAGTTACATGTAATTACAATGTTGTTATTAGCTGACATCTAACAGAAGCGGTGCGCGTCGGACACTCGCTTGGGTCGCGTTGCGCAAAGATAGTATGCTGTTATTAGACCAATTAAAGCTAGTGCTGGATATCTGCTTGTTACACCGGCTCTCGTGCGAGCTCGATCAAATTAACTCTTGCCAAACGAACGCATTTTCATAATATAACCGTTTCACACAACAGTTTCAAGGTTAGGCGCGACGAACGGTTCAATTTCTTCGTCTTAGGGTCCGCTATTATATCCATTCTGGATATTGGCAACACCCGAGGATTGCGAATATTGCGTATTGACAGGTCTAGAACCAAACGTAGGGTCCTTAACCAAAATCAGGGGGGTGTAGTTAGAGTTCCCCTATGCACTGCAGAAGAGCTTTTTAATATGTGTAACCATTTTTTGGAGGATTTCTGACATATTGCAGGTAAAAAAAAATAATTAAAACATCTTCAAGACTCCCTAAACCTATTATTCAAACTATATTGCAATAAAACCATTATTATGACTTCCATCTCTTAATGACGCAAGTAAAGTAAGTAAAAGGGAAAATTCCTTATAAAATTTACGTAATTTTCAAAGGAAGATGGTGTAAAAAAATATACTAAAGTTGTTTTGCTTATTATTTCAAATCATTTTACATTTCTTATTGATCGTGAAAAGCCATAAACATTAGTCTTCGATTATCTGACACCAAAGGGTGCGAGGGTTCTTAAAAAATAATTTTGATGCGGAAGCTCTCAATTTTGTTTTATTGTTTATATTTCCGAAGAAATATGTAGATAGAGGTATTGGGATTTCAAATGCACTACAAAATTAAGTGGTATTTGACTTCCTTTTCACTATCCTACTTCTTAAAGGGAATATCTGGTGACCAAAGCGTAAGAGGAAAATATAAGAACCCTAATTTTTGTTTTTTTTATCGATGGACAATCCCCAGCACAAAAAGCTCTCTACACCACGTGTAGGTCCTCTCGATAATGCTGCCGCAAAGTAATAGGCGGCGTGATACCATGACCTACAAAATATTAATTATAAATTCAACATTATTCAATAACAATTTTTTATACAGCAGAATTGTTTAAAGATGGAATTGTACAATAGAATAGTTACAATGTACCCGTTTTTAAAAACCTCTGAAATGGGTCAAGTTTTTTGGAAATTTACCTTGGATGGTTTTGTTTTTATAACAACCAGAGTTGCTGTATTATTTTAGCTCTAAATATCATAATTTCTGACGTCTTATATGATTATTAGATATAATTAATCCGGAATTGTTAAATTCCAATGCCACGTCTACATATAATTATTATTTATTTGAGTGCTAACGAATTATTTATGACAACTGAAGCCAAATTCAACAACATAACTGATGCCGCCGTAAGACGGTGTAATTAAATTATTTTATTTAAATGACATTTCTTTTAAAAACACTTCAGAAAAATTCAAAATCATATTAAAAAAACACTTTTTTTATAGTTCAGCATTTGGTATGATTCTCCTGTAAAGGAGAATCATACCAATCATGCTTCTCTATTCCATTAAATACATTATTGGTATATTACATTACATTTCATTACACTCATCTTGGCGACTTTATCGCTCATGGGCATGTGAGAATATACTACAGGTAAATAATACAAAAACTATTATGGACAAAAGCTGTTATTCAATGACTGTTGCTTTTACAATATAATAAAGAAATAAAAATACAGATAATGAATACATGTATACGTATGTAAAACTAACATTTAAATGGGTACAAAATTTGAAAGGTCATGGACCTTGAATTTGGTTAGATCATAGCAAGGGAGGCCTATCAGATCTCCTCAACGCTTTTTTTTTGCAATTTTACGTCCTACAGCATTTTAATAGTTACAGGAAGGAGATTTTATAATTTAATGCTAAGGTATAAGGTATAAATTCCATTGTGCTTTCTCGATTACGAAAAAGTGTTTGACCGGGTTAGGAACGATTCGCTTATAAAGCGCTTGAACGACATTGGTTTGGATGGCAAATATGTCTTAATAATTAAAAACTTGCATGAGAACCAAAAGGAACAGAGTGGAACAAGAACTCCAGAGTGGAAGAAGAATCCAGAGTGGAACAAGAACTCACGGAGGAGGTTGACATTTGCCGCGGTGGGCATCAGGGGTGCATTCTGCCCCCATTACTGTTCAACGTGTACTCCGAGGCGATTATGACCGAAGCCCTTGAGAATCTTGATGTGGAGGTGAAAATGACAGGAAAACTCATCAACAATTTAAGCTACGCCGATAACACGGTTCTTATTGCCAATGTATGTATTCATGGAGAAGGCTGGCTTGCCCATGAATATATATATTGAAGACCAAAGTCTAGGTCATAACAAGGGCTCCGGATTTACAACCAAAAATATCGGTAGCAGGTAAAGTTCTAGAGCAGCGGTTCTTAATCTTTTTGTAGCAACGGACTTTCAGAATTTTAAAAATTCCACGGACCCCTGTCAGAGAAAATTTTAGGAAAAGAGAATGAACGTAATATTAAAAATCACTTTTATTGGTTAGTTTACATTAATACTTAATTAAATTATATCAAAACTAAGTTAATGAGAAGGATGTTGGTCTTTGGACGCAGTGAGCAGGTTAAATTGAGGAATTGCCTTCAATGATGAAATGAGCATGTCATCTTTGACGCCTAATCGATTACGATTTTTAATTTTTATCGACACCAGAACCGAGAACCCTGACTCACACAGATACGTAGTTGTAAATGCACAGCTCAGCAATAACGAGCGAACGGTCAAACGATGCGTCACTTGGATAATTTTTCTAATAAATATGTTAAGATTGAACCGAGTTGCTATGGATCCCTGGCCATCACGTCACGGACCCGGAAGTGGTTCGTGGACCCTAATTTAAGAATCGCTGTTCTATAGCGAGTCCAGAATTACAAATATCTCGGTGCATGGGTGAATAAAACATGGGACTCAGATCAAGAAATTAAGATCCGGATTGAAATCGCCCGTGCCTTGTTTAACGAGAAAAGTGTTATGTTTTCGGCAAATCAACCTAAGACTCAGAACTCGGACCCTGAATTGCTACATCTGGCATGTGGTTATGCTTAGTAGCGAATGGAGGACCATATAGGAAGACACCAGACGGCGCCTTTAAGCATTTGAAATATGGTGTTATCGTCGCATGCTCCGTATAAACTGGACCCAGAAAGTCAGCAATGAAAAAATAATTCAGCGTGCTCGAATGAACGGAAAATCGTTGCACACCCTCAAAAAGCACAAAATTAAATATCTGGGGTACGTATTACGCCATAACATATATCATCTGCTTCCACTTATATCGATGGGCAAAATACAGGATAAACGTCGCCCGGGAAGGCGGAGGAAATCATGGCTGCGTAATATCAGGAAGTGGATCGGTATCACCAGCGCAGAGCAGCTGTTCCGGATGGCGCAGGATAGACGAAAATTTACAGAGCTAACGGCCATTCTCCATTAATGGAGAGGCACCTAAATAAGAAGAGGATACGTAGTTTTTCTGTGTTCTTTCTAATCTTACTCGGGGTACGCAAAAAAGGAGCTACTGATGGTATGGCGAGAGTGTATGTCAGCATTGGTTGTAGTTTATGTTAGGTGCTATCTAGGTTAGGTTTCTTGCCTTTCTGAAATAATATTTGCATGAAGTCCTGACGGTTAAATGATGCATGCCGTGCAGGGCTCTCTTTCGGCTAAAGGAACAATCTTTCATTGGTTGCGGCATTTCCCACTGTATACAATTAATTAGATAAATGCTTCGCAAGAGGAAAGAGTATGTTGATGTATTTATTGAGTGTGGATAACGATTTCCGTTTATTACGAAGGACCAATTATAGATATTGTAAGATAGCCATCTTACCATATATAGAATTATTGCTAAATACAAAATTAGTTTGCGAAAATTAAATTTCACAT
>JAOPUG010000333.1:18878790-18899947 GCA_027564375.1 Micropterix facetella | reverse complement strand
TATATATAATATGAAATTTATATTTAACAGAAAATATTATAACTATTAGGTTATAACCTATGAAATTGTCGATTCTCAATACTGGAGACTTTAAACTCAAATATATAGCGTTTGTTTAATAATTCCAAATTCAAATTTGTGTCAAATTAAAGCTAGTAAAGTTTTGTTTCGACATTAGTTATGCATTTGTTTTCGCGTCATTTGATTTTTCTGACATCGTTCTGTTGATGACTATTGAAAAGTTAAAATAGTTATGTCTATGAGTTCCGCCGTGGCATCAGCGCTGCAGGTACAGCTCGAAGAATCAATGTTGTGTTCGGGCCAGCCACCACTAACGAACGCATTGTTCGTTTTTGGTTACAACATATCTGTTCTGGATTTTTTTAATTTAAAGAACGCGCTTAGTGGACGGCCGAAATTAGCTAATGAAGAATTAAAAAGGTTAGTGAAAGCGGGACCATCACAAACCACGTCAGAGTTAACAGCAGGCTTCGGTGTAAGTGACAAAACAATCTTAATTCATTTGCGTCAAATTAGGAAAGTGAAAAAACTCGGAAAGTGGGTACCGCATAAATTAAGTGAATCCCACCAGCAAACACGCTCGACCACATACTGCACAACAGACGGCCGCCAAATTAGAGGAGCTGCGACTGGAAACTCTCATTCACCCACCGTACTTTCCAGACTCTCCAGACTCTCCAGACCTCGCTCCAACTGATTTCCACACTTTTCGGAATTTAGAATTTTCGGAACTTCAAAAATTCAATTCTTATGAGGCAGTCATAGAATTAATTAATTCTCGCTCCCAGATTTTTTTTTAGTAAAGGAATCAATAAAATTTCCATAAAATGGCATAAGTGCATCGATAACTCACTTCGATTGATTAAATTTATTATTTCCAAGAAAAAAAAACTTTTTCGATAGAGAACGGTATTTTCATAGTTAAGGACCTAATATAATAATATATTAGGGGTTTACATTCCACACCTTGGGAACCAAAGAGGTGGATAACAATCTAGGAACAAGAGAATCGTTGTTTAGCATCCAGGTTCTGATTCAGAGATAAGAATATATTGGGCATAAGCTTCTGTTTCATTGACTTTGAGGAGGCTTTCGATAAAGTCAGACACAATAAGACTGTGGAAATTCCTCCAACAAGTGAGAAAAGACGACAAAGACTTGCGTATAAATACTAATCTCTACTGGCACCAAAGAGCCCAACAAGGCGAGCCAGAATATTTCTGAAGAGGTGGAGATATTGCGCGGAATTAGACAGGGTTGCATAATATCAACTCTGCTTTTTAATTTTTACTCTGATTCATCTTGAAGAAAGCACTACACAAATCCGAAAGTGGTGTCAATATAAATGGCGTAAATATCAACAATATAAAATATGCAAATGATATTGTACCAATTTGCCGGCAAAGCGGAGGAAGTCCAGCTGCTCATTAACAATGGTACATGAGTAATTGACGAATATGGATCGAAGCTGAAAACCACAAACACCAAATACATGGTACATACTCAGCAGTAGGTATCTTCGATGCCGTGAAGGATAATGGCATGGGGAGAAAACGAACAAAACAAGGAGCTGTGTATTGAGGTGCATGTTGTGTCTTGTCTAAAAACGGAAGTCTCATGTGGTTAGGGTATGTGGAAAGGATGGAAAATAAACAGCCGTTGAAACGTATCCTTCACGGAAAATCTGAAGGGAAGTCAGACAATCACAACTGCGATGGATTCATTTTGTAATTAAAGACCCTAAATGTTCTTGGCGTGAATAAATAGAAAACCAAAGCCCTAGATAGGGTGGAATGGAAGAAGATTCTTGACGATTGAAGACTGAAAATGAGTTATAGCGCTAATGATGATAATGATGGATAAAATTTCACATCCCAGTCGTCCATTTGTATGTCAGTTACCCGATTCATTTTAGGTACAGAACCCTAAATGTAATCAATTCATCCCATTGCCTGATAAAACACAGGCAATAGAAATTTTTAAATCAAACAACACGTTCTTAAGATATCGTGTATACAGACAGACAGACATAGGTACCTGTTTTGTTTTCTATTTTCGGGGTCTATATGAGAGGCTATCCATATATGGCGCGATTTTAAGACATTTTTGACCGATCTCCCCCTATATAACATAACGTTGTAGTCGAGCTCCCCTCCCCCCAGATAATGTTACGTACCTAACATTTTTTTCCACAAAATCGGTGAATGAAAAACAAACAACTAAAGATTCGGTATTTTGAGACCTAAAAAATTGGTTGGTACACTTTATTTAATATGGAGTAGGCTTTAATAATAATAAAAAATATATTATAGTATAAAAAAAGTAAAAAGAAATATTTTGAAGTCTTCCTCATTTGATGGAATTGCTGAGGAGGTTAACCCCATTTGTGGTATATGTCTATATTGTCGTAGTATTTGTTGTCTTCCACGTCAAGCTATTCAGCATTCTCGTTTCCATCATAGTTTGTGATGCAAAGAACCTGCCATATAAAGTGTCAATATTTATCAAATTAAAAACTACTAGATGTAACCCACCTCTTCTTCTCATCTGCAGATGGTTTTGTGGCAAGGTATGACTCTTGCCTCATTTGCCTCTGTCAGCTTCGAATGTACCTATTTGCAATACTGTCATGGGGGATTCCTTGGGAAGATGTCCATTACCTATACTTTGCGTTACGTAACTCATGAACAAACCCCTCCCCCTCCACAATAACAATTCGTAACAAAATCCACCTCCCCCCTCTAAAGTGCGTTACGTAATATATAGATGGCCCCTGATACAAAATGCCGAGAATTTGCAAAGTTTGGGCAATTTCAATACTCTAAATCTCGTCATTGCTTTGCCGGGTGTCGCCGCCTGCGTAACTCATCAACCTAAAACATTTCCAAAACCAATGGATAAAGCGCTACTCCATGCGGACCTCCAGCATCGAATTTTCATCGCGGAATAAACAACTCTTATAACATTTACATCTCTACATTCTGCCATCATTGAACTTGATCCAGTTATATACTCGTTTCATTGCATTCGAAAGATTGGCATAATGACCACTCATTTACGAGAAAATGACGGCCAAATGCGACGACATTCTGAATGGGTGGAAAAAACTGCTTCTTAAATGCTACGTGTAAGACCTAAAGTAGGTTATCAAGGAGACATATTTCCTTACTTCACTGCATACTCGTGTAAGCGGGATTTTCGGGTTTAAAAAAATCATTATTTTAATTATATTATAATTTCCGTATTGTCGATTTTTAACTGCTTCTGTATTTCGTTGTATACTAGTAATATTGTAAGCGTTATCCCGACTTGGGACTTGACAAAACGGCAGAAGCGAAGAAGAGCAAAACAATAGAAAAGAGGAGATATCATAGCGGAAACTGGATGTCACAATTTATCATAAATAATAGAACTGGCATTCGTTCGGCGACACACATAGCAAGTGATGCACTATACCACAGCCTCTCCTTACTAGTGCTTACTAAAGGAAATACAATACTACTAAGTAAAAACACCACCAAAGAAAAAACAAACTTTTTAATGAAATGAATACATAATTAAATAAATCATTCGGACTCTTCCATTTACGTTGTGATAAGCGTAGCAATACTGTTTTAGCTGTGGGCAACACTGACGGCTTGCTGTCACGCTTACATTAGTTGCGTTCCGTTTAGGGGAATACAAGGTCGATTTTAGCTCTGCCCGGGACTTTTTTAATCGCTGAATTTACTGCGGTGACCGAGGATGCCAAAAAAGAACGTCGGCGACTGTCAAACCGCAAACGACAGAATAATCGTAACCAGTCTTTACAGATTATGAAATTGTCCAATTTTCGGGAGCTTTATGATTATGGAAAGTAAACCGTAAATATCAGAGAAAAATTGTAAAATTGGTTAGCCATAGGTTAGCTACTAGATATTGCAGCAAGGCAATAAGCTCGCCTTTTTTAAAAATAAAGTTTTTTATTATTATTATTGGCATATTGTCCAATAGAATTCCTATCGCGGGTATTGCCGATTGAATAATATGGCCGGCGAACCGACCAGTGTGTCAACCGCCCGGGACCGCAACCAACCGAATATGGTTTTCACTCAGATTCGCACTTCGTCTTCTCCAGGTTAAGTACCTTCCGGGGCTCCCAGATGGGAGTTGTACCGTGAGTTGGGTCGACCAAAGTTAACATGCGGTCATCTAGCCCAAGCTGCAAGAAACCGTTATGTCCCCATAAAAAGACCAGTTAGAATAATGAAGTAAGTAGATAGCCATATGTGAATTTCGTTAAATACTAATTTGCAAATGTCAAAAACCTTGGTCTCTTAAACAATATTTATTTTTTAATATTAAAAGTTATTTATAAATTATATTTCTTGTACTTACGGAAATAATAAAATCTTTCTAGCCATCATGATCATAAGAAATGGATAAGCGCGT
The DNA here is from genome assembly GCA_027564375.1 of Micropterix facetella. NCBI lineage: Eukaryota > Metazoa > Arthropoda > Insecta > Lepidoptera > Micropterigidae > Micropterix > Micropterix facetella. The sequence goes on along the minus strand of JAOPUG010000333.1, from coordinate 18,895,495 downwards.
AAAATAATGAAATGGTCAACTTTTCTTTGAAATTGCTTTTTTATCGTCAAGGAGAGAATGATGGCAGTAAGATCCGTTTTTCATAATCATAATGTCTATTAACTGTCTCATCAAGTAAATATTTTAGCTTTATATTTCACCACTTTTCCGAACAAAATAATCGCTTTATAAATTTTATTATTATTGGACATGAAATACTTTATACTCTCTGTTTTACCTATTCAAAACACAAATTTTCACAAAACAAACAGAAACACCACTATTAAAAAAAAATATTGAATATTTCAGAAAAGGTATAAATTACGAATAAAAAAAAACACAGAAAAATGGTGGAATAAAAAGTTAATATTAATAAATTCATGGGACATACCAAAATGATCGGCGAAGTGGAAAAATACAAACTGCAAATTATTAAAAATATTGTTTTCATTATTAGAAGTACTATCAATAATAATTAAAATCAATATATATTAGTATTCGCCTAAACAAATCTGTTACAGTAATTCCAATGCAAAATTGGGGTTGTTAAAGAAGTAAAAATATCAGTAACATTATTTTATAAAGAAAATAAATACAATGAGTATATTTTGTTTCATTTGATTTGTCGGGATCTTTCAAGGTTTATTGAGTCTTGTATCACTGCGTCCATTTCTGGCATATGGTGATCGCTACCTACTATAGTTCCGTGCTAAGCTTTGCGCCATTTAAGAACGCAGTAAGTTTTTGGCGCTGGATTGTTTTACCTCTTCGGCTTAGAGGTAGTAGCCACCTAGGAGGGTGTTTCTGTTAAGCATCAGCAGGCTAAATTCGCACATGAGGTGCATGGGAGTTTCCTCTGAATCTTGGCAGAACCTACACACTCTAGTGTTCCGGAGCTTGCGGTTGAACATGTGTTTGTTTAGGCCACAATGTCCCGTAAGCGCCCTCATCAGCATGCATAGATTGTTCCTATTTAGCGCTAAAGCCCTATGGGCAATCTTACGATGGTAAGCTTTGATTAGCGTTTAAGAATGATTCAAGCCTGTCATGTTGTTCCAGTGGTTGAAACGTTCCGTTTGCTCCCGCCTTAACAAATTCGTCGGCTTTTTAATTACTTTCGATCTCTACATGACTAGGAACCCATCTTCGAACTACCCTGTTCTTTTCGCCTAGGAAGTTCAACAGTGTCACGCAGTTTTGGTGTCCGAGGCTAGCGCTAAAAGAGCTGCCTGGCTATCCGAGTGGGTATATATTAGGTGGTTGGCGTAGTTCTATTAGAGGCTGACATGACAAGATATTTTTGAAAAATAAAATAAGAAAATAAATTTAAAATAAAATTGATAGCAATAGATAATATATGTGCATGTTTAAGCATCTTGGATATTTAAACAAGTACCTTTAGTAGATTCTCACATTCTTCTCTACCTTTGTCCAGTAGCCAACGCACCATAATCTTCTTCATTACGGTTGTCGATGTTGATATCAATGTATTTCCCTTCACCTGCTAATGTCAATGCATTGCACCTCACTTTAGAACTGTATATCAGCGTTAAAAAAACCTGAGCCAAGATCATAACTTCTTGGTATTGATTGGACTGTAAACGAACTCAAAGCGAAATATTATCTACAAAATAAAATAATTTCATTTGATTATTTATTAAACATTCGTACTTAAAATGTAAAATATTAGACATGAAAATATAACAAACTGATAGGTTTAGAAAACAATCAATTTAATCTCGACGCATGCAATGGTCCATTACAATACTGCATCAGCTGCGATATTATTACGCGATATTTACATATTACACTCAGATATTTACACTTGCAAAAATGGAACATCAAATGAAAAGGAGTGCATTCAAACTAAGTATATTATATGTAATTCCTTTTTCTAAGGATCCATTAAAAAACAAAAAATCAGTAACTTGAGAAAAGCCTAGTAGCAGATAACAAAATTGCTTGGTTCTAAAAGTACCCATATATGTACTTGGAAATTAATTTCTGATTTTTTTAGGAATATCGATGAGATCCAGCTGATTACAGCAATTAGTATCAAAATTCACAGTGCCCCTATTAATATGGCCACCCACTGAAAAAATACGTAGCATCAATAAACGTGGCATTTACCTTGTGTACACTTATTGGTCTTGGTCCAACAATTTTATGGCTGGGTTTCGGCCACTGATATAGACATTTTTGCCATTTCATCGGCAACCTTGAGGTACAAACACATATAAAAGCCGTTGGCATTCACGCACACATAGACACCCTCTTCACAAGGTCAGATGCAGTTCAATGACCTCATGCCGATAATGAGAACTCAGCGAAATACGGATATTAAGTGAAAACGTAGATGGGCCCTTTTAAACATTTTGGGCATCGTGTCAGCCATCTATGCCAATATGCGTTATTTGACAGAAACGAACGTGTGTATGGTTTACGTTTTCTGATAACTACATTTTGCACAAATATATACACGAAGAGACAAGAGTCTGAACAGTGGATGTTAGGTACATATTATACTGTGGGATCGGAAGGGTCGGGATTTTTTTCAAGGGTGATTGATGACAAAAAAGTGATATTTTTCCTTATTTTTTTTACCGTAGAATATCATTCTACACGGAAAACTGAGTTGATAATCATCTATTACTTTTTTCGACTTAGGCGGTAGTCACCAAGAAAAGGCGTTTTCATTTCAAACTTTGAAATATTCAATATTTTTTTCTCAGTAACAATGGCCTAAAACAAAAAAGTTGTAGATCATTTTCAAGACAGTGTTTAGGGTAGAGTAATCTTTTCTAGAATAAAATCTACTGTATCGACAAAAAAACATAAAAAAACACTTTCCGTTGAGATTGATGTACAGAATCACCCCTTTAATCACCTGACCATCCCGAACACACTATATACGCCGACATGAGAAAACCATTCGATAAAATTAATATTTCGGACAGAAATTGATATATCTTCGGTTAATATTACTATTTTTTTTAATAAATTATAATATTTTTGTTAGTTATTTTATAAACTTTGGTGTTTCTAAAACCGCGACATTAAAAACTTTATCTGGTGTCCCTCAGGGCTCATATTTAGGGCCCCTACTGTGTCTATTTTTTGTTAATGGGATGTCTTATTCTAAATACAACTGTAATTTACTTATGTAAGTATGTCGATAAATTAAACACCTTTCAGACAGTCAAAACATCTAACGACTGCAATGACATCCAACAAGGTTTAAGCGCTGTAGGCATATGGGCTAAGGATAATAATATGACCTTCAATACGATGAAATGCTTTTCACCATGTTATTCAATAGTTCGATCAATTCTGTAGTATTTGCCTACAGTTTAAATTAGAATAGTCCAAATAGGGAAAATACTTTAATAATAGGTGTAGTTAATATTTCACAAACGGATTTAATATGGTTTACTCTTGTATTAACGCACATCGGATGATTAGCAAAAGTAAAAAGATGTTACTATCACTTTTCTTGACTTTGGTGTTACTATCTCAGACTATTCAAAGTATATCGAAATTATTATCCAATATTTTTTTTGTTAGGTAGCTTAAAACTTAATTCTTTATACTTTGGATACTGAATATTTGTCTATGGTTACATTTTGATGTAATGAAATGCTGACTTTATTTAAACTCCTGATAAATATAGCAGTAAAAAGTTCGTGATAATTATAGTAATCGGCCCGGAAGTATTCTCTCTCCATATTGCAGGACAAATATTCTTAAATATAGGTAACGTAAGAGAGATATCTGTTCTCAATTTATTTAAATTTATTTTTTGGGATGAGTTTTTTACAACGTCGTACAAAATGTGATCGAATTCCAGGAAAAACTGCATAATTTAGTTAAAGACTATGAACAGAAATATCTGTAAACTTATTTAGAGAGCAAGTTTTTGCCTTAATATTAGCAATATCCCAATTATGTTGTCGATTGTCGTATGGATGTTTTATAAAATTTCTCTATACTATATTGACTATGTTACCTCCTGATGCCAACACATATAGAGTGCGTATTGACTTGACACGCGAAAGGGCCAAGTCATGTTGTCCATGTGAGAAACATTCACAATACGCAGTTTCTTACCTAAGCGCATATTGCTGGACAGGCTTTCAAAGCTAATAACTCCTCAATCAATGATGATAACTAGATACTGTAAAGGATATATTCCATCTATGTTAGATGTCTGAGTTATGAAAAAGAAGCATGTTTGCAAGGAGTAATAGGTGGCTATGAAAAATTTGTTTGGTGTTAGAAAATGTATTGAAGAAGTCGTAGTTTTTGCTCATATCTCGGGAAATACCAAATCTACTATATGCACTTTGAAATATGCGCCAGTCAACTCACCGATATCAATTTCCAGATATAAATTGAAACAAAAAAAATTGGTCGCTTTAGATTTTAAGTTATGAAGTTTAAAAGTCGCACGTCTGGCTGTTCTCTATCGACTAAATTAATTTAACTTGTCTCTGCTTAGACGTCCTCTCTATACAGGATATTGGCGTTCCACTTTTAAATTTCCCTCTTTATTCAGATGTGAGATACATTTTAACCTTTCTAGAAATATATCCTAACCAATATTCATAACTAAAATGGAGTATGTTCAGCGGTTTTTGAGTTTATCACAGTCTAAAAGTTGGACACAAAGCCTAAAAAAGCCGGTTTAGATGTAATTATAGAACATAACACAAAAACCTTTTTCAGAAAAACCGCATTGAAATTCGTCCAGTGATTCTGAGATTAGCGCGATCAAACAGACAAAAAGACACAGACAGACACATTTTGGGGCTTTGTTTTATAATTGTTTGAATTATGCAAATTTCATTAAAATTTCGTTATCTCGATAATTAAAATTGAGTTTAATATAAATTTAATTTAGCAAATATATTTTGTTATTTTTGGTACCTACTTATTGATTTGATTTTATTGTTACTATTATGTTGTGTACCTATTTTTAATAAAGCAATTAAAATTATATAAATAGATATACATATGTTGCGATATTTTGTGAAAACTTTTAAATAAATGGCTGACTAGATTACGTAGGACGGGCCATAGAGTTTGGATGCATGCTAGGCGTTTGTGTCTTTGTTTGTTTGTCCGAATGTTCGAAGACTTCACGATGTGCGATTTTAACCAAATTTGGTATATAGCCTCCTTGGGTGGTCCTAAGCAAATTCGATCTGAGTTCCGCACTGGCTACTGCAGGAGCTTTCTGGTTTACTTGTCCTGAAAGAGGATCTGACCAATAGGTAGCGCAAACATAGCGTATATTGGTATTTTTGGAATCGTGGTGACGATAGAAACATGTTGGAATAGGTTTTACGCTATTTTGGATGTCAGGAGTTACTAATCACGGGACGGGCCAAAGTCGCTGATGTATATCGCTACTTTCCCTGTTGTTAATTTAGTAATTTTGTTTTACCTATAGTTGATAGTTTTATTTTTCCTGAAATCTATGATGTATAGTTTCACAGTTTCTCTATATTTACTGGTCACAGTTTAGATCACAGTTTCTCTATATTTACTGGAATATCCACATTGTGTAATAAAGGTGTAAAGTTTAATATTATAATATTATACTAATAATATTATAATTATTATACAATTTTTAGTTAGCTAATTTTTAGGTATTTGGTAAGTGTTTAATTTAATGGGTTTAATTATGATGGATAATTCTGGTTTTATATCCATAATTGGATTTTGTAAATAAATCTTTGAATGTGGCGATGGTATGGGCGCGTATGATTGGCCGTAGATGCACGGGCCTATCTTGGCTTTTTCCACTGAATGCGCCAATCATAATAATAGTTTGAACAGTCGAACCCATAACTTTTTGCAGCAAAAAAATGCTCTCACACTTTACAGCGGAAAATGAAGGAACCTTCCCGGTAGGCCATTTAAGTGCAAATTGGGAAATAATTATATATTTGTAGAATGATCGAAGTCCTTATTATTATTATGGGAACCTCTCAAAATGGATAATAATTCGTGAGACTTCCCTGTCTCTCTGTCCGTCTGGATAAATGTTACCGTCAATAATCTCTGCCAGTTTTAAAGTTATAGATATGAAGATTGGCATAGCCAGAACGGAACGCGCTTACCCGGTGTTTATTAAATAATTTTCCATCTTCTGTTTTTCAGCTGCTGCCTATACTATTCCTAATCGTTGCAGTTAGTTCCAGACCACAGGATGTACAGTTAGTAGAGCATTTAATTTTTATTATTTGTGTCTAACACCACGATATAACCAATGCTACCACACTGATTCACTATATACCAATACTTAATATTGCCTAATAATGATAACACGCGTTAATAAAACATTAAAATATAACGGTTTTTAATAATAAGGTGATAAATTATATAGATTGATATAATACAAGGTAAGTTGCGCTTTTATAATAATTGCAGTGGGTACTATATTAATTATATATTTATAAAATAAAAAATCTACTTAACTAATTAACTTACTAGTATCAATATCAGAAACTAAGAAGTTGTTTTGTTTTTGTTTTCTAGAATCGAAAAACAAGATTTGGTAGAGTTGGGCCGAACAAAAGAAACTACTGAAACGGAGGAAATTCTGCGAAAAATCGCACTGATTAATGAACAGCTAACTGCAGATGAAAACGACGATGAAATACATGAGAATAATGTGAACGGTAGAGCATTTAATGATCCACGAAATGCGATCTACGATGATCAGAGGATCAATCAAAATCAACCTGATTTTGAGCTAGATCAGAATTCGATAGTTACGAACAGTGAAGAGGAGCCAATCCCTAAGAAGAAATTGATACAAAATTTGTCGTATGTCGTTCCGAATCCGTATTACAATCAATACAGTCAATTTCAGCAACAGTACAATCCTAGTCAACAATACAATCCATTTGATTATCAATATAATCCGATGTTTTATAATTCGTATCCTGGACAGTTCTATGGAGGGAATTCACAACTGACGAGACAGTCTCAGTGGCAATGGCCTCTCGCACAGTATTTTCCAATTCTTATAAAAGATCCTTTTCTAACGCTTTTAAGTGGATCGTCACAGTTTTTCGAATACGGCCAATCAGCTGATGTGTGTACTAAAAATAAGAATAAAAGCGCATTGCGTACCGGAAGGCTGGGTTCGAACTCATCAGAAAACCACACAGAGGAACCGAAAAGGAAGATGATGCAAAACCACAAATTCGTGCACTCGCTGTTAGAACCGCTGAAGAAGCTCCAATTCCAGCACAACAAAGAAGAGGACGATGCTGTGAAGGCGATCGCCGGAGAAACTAAACCATCGCTTTGGATCAATCGTTTGAGAGTCCGAAAAGGAGGAGTGGCAATCGCGGGACCTGGCGGAATCGCCACTGCTGGCAATGCCGGGGCTGCTATCGTTGGCGCTGGTGGTACAGCTTATACTCAACCTGGAGGGCTGGCGATCGCTGGAGAAGATGCGCATGTGATTTCACTGCCATCCACTACTGACCTGGATCATTTTGTATCAACTCTTCGTAACAATAACTCTACTCAACCGCCATCATCATCTCAACCACACTCACCACAAAGTCATGGCAGTTCTGGAGTTTCGAAGAAGAATTCAACGGCGGAGCAGCGCGGTCAGAAACAACTCATCATCCCACCAGGTGGTAAATTCATCGGTACTGGTCCGCTCGTATTCTATGACGACACAGACCATAAGAGTGAACCTAATGTATTAGCGAAATAAAGCATTCTTTAATATGAAGTCGTTTATTCTGAAAACATTAAACAAAATTGGGTTAAGTCAAACGCTGGTGAAGGTCATTGTTATAATTTATTTTTTTCTTTTTGGTTTTGATTTCTTAACCCTCTTTTCTTTAATCGTCAGATATGCGCCACCTTCATATTATCAGACAACGTTAGCATACTATCCGTACTACTGGCATTATGACAACATTTCCAGACAACTCGACTCGAAGACCGCCGAAGCAAACAGAATACTGGAAAAGAAAGCAACGAGAATAATGAACATCGCAAAGACGACGTCTCACATCCCTGATCAGGCCTACTCAATCTCTCCGATCAACGAAATATTCATCAAACCAGACAAATACGTCTTCGCGACATTGGCAAACTCGAATCAAATGAACGACAATGATGTCATAGTGCTGAATCCCGTGGCACATTCCGAAGCTGGAGCAAACGGAAAAGCTATAGCTAATCCAGTGTCGAGAGCCATCGTTAAGAAAGGGAGAAACGTGCAAATATTCTACCAACCCGAAGCAGTCGCTGTCGCAGGACCTGGCGGAATCGCGCACGCTAATTCTGATCTTTACATCGATTATGTCGATTAATTGTGATTTTTAATTTATTGTAAATAACTAATCGTTGACAAATAAATATGTTACATTTTAAACAATTCGTTTTAATTTAAAAAATATGATAAATATTTATCAGTGAATGAATAATGATATATGCCACCCCATCTAGGAATGCTCTTGAGATGCTAAACAGAACACACCAGGGGGGCACATTTTAAGGTTGACGAGTACCGAAAGATAATCAATCGAAGAGTATACTAGAAACGTAGAAGGTTCTAGGATTATGAGGGTACTAAATTGTATTTATAGTCTTTATGTCCATCTTTCTCACCTCTTTCGTCCATAATATTCAGTATATTCTGGGTCCTTTTTTAACTTTTCATTGATCTACTTGTCTATTCTCTTCACTAGTTCCGTGATTCATCCATTTTATATAAATACGTGCTGCTTTCAACAATTTGGCATTCTTTAGTTTGTGCCAATTATCTGCATTTCTATTTCGTTTTGTCAAAATATCGTGATATAGATATAAGTAGGGGCTATAAGTAGATGGTAGATGGGCTGACTTTCTATGAAAGATGTGACCGCAGTAGTTTATCCTTTTTTGTGATCGTCTTTTCTTCGAGAATCTTGATTTTTGTAGCGGATGACAGGTTTTTAGCTTGTTCGAGCATTTTCCTCAGTATTTATCTTTTGTAATTTCTAAGATACCATCGTTCGGCCTTTGTTAAAGCTCCTACTTTCAAGATGTATATCTGCCATCTTGATTTAGTTATTGGAGAAATATCGTTTTTTGGAAACACCGTTATTATGAATTCTTAATGTTTCTGGGAAAAGGTTTGTTAATAAATTGTAGCAAATAAAAAGATCTTTCTCCACCCGTGTCGTTTCCCTTTCGCTTACCCATTTGAAAGCTTCTCTCCAGGATAGGACAGCGGTTGTCAGTCTGAGTTTTTCATGTGTTTAGAATGTCGCCCCCGCCGAAGACACTTCTCTCTGATACCACCACCTGAATACAATGTTCACCTTAATTCGATCATTGCACTAAATCACCACTTTACTTTATCCATATCCATAGCATCGCCCCTGACAGATCAAGATCATATTTATGTCCTCAATCCGCAAATTTTATGTCCTCCGATGGCAGCAAATGTTCTGTCCTCAATCCGCTAAGGAATGCCATCCATCAATAATTGAGTCAATTTCATAGTAGAATCGCTCGAAAAATCAATCAACTCTTTAATAAAACGCTGAGCGGCAGTTGACGGCTCTCTGTGATAAAGATTTCCCAGTGCATATAAAAATATGTCGACTCGAAATTCCAGAACTGAAGAAGAAGAAACGGATAGCTTAGAAAACGAACTCATTCCCTACTATGGAGGCGCTAAAGGCAAATATCTTAAAGTCACTAAAAACGGTAAAGGAGAAATAGTCAATCAAGTCGTGATAGATATAGAGCCATCATCGTCGTCACCTCATAAAAGACGCTCAGCTGCAGAAGTATTTCTAGCGAATCTCAACAATATCCAGAAATCCGCAGAGCAACTTATTCAGCTTCAAGACGAAGCCAAAAGGAGCGGGGGTCTGATGCCTTACGACCAAATGGTTTATGAATCTAATTTGGCACTACTGAACGATGCTGTCTCGAAATTGAACACTTTCAACCCTGAAGGAGTGATCGAGCTACCTGGTGGGGTCGATCCCTTAGCTATTGATAGAATCGAAACGCAAGGTGCTGATATCACAAATTCATCAGACGAGAGTGTAAGTAAATATAACGATGCTAATGTAAATCTGGACGCATTATTATTTTTTTAAATTTCTTTAAGATTGGAGAAGAAGACGGTGGTGGCGCTCAAGACGGATCCGATGATGGGGGCGAAGAAAATCCAGTTCAAGCTAAGAAAGACACCGCTTTAGCGGAGGCGAAACCAGTCGGTAAGCGTGGTTTGCGTCTTCGCTCGTCAAAAACTTTTCAATATCGCCAGTAGATGGCGCATTTTATCTGTTTTTTGTTATTTCAGGGTTAGCAGTGGCTGGCATAGGAGGAATAGCATCCAGCCAACCAAAAGCAACGGCTATCGTCGGACCCGGTGGATTAGCCGTGGCGAATCCAGTCGCAACCGCTATAGCTGGGGTAGATCCACGCGGCCAACCCCACGCGAGACGACTATCCTTCAAGTTATTTTAATCGATAGTAACGACACCATCAATCAAACTAATCCTAATTATTCAGTATTTTAGATATAAGATTAAAAATGCGCATTAGATCCAAACGCCATATTAGTTTTATTAACGGAAGTTTCCTATAAATTAATTTTGCAATGGAAGAGATTTGTCTTGCCAATTTAATGCATTTTAGATACTAAATGATAAATAATTTGTCGTTGACTTTTGAAAAAGAAAAATAAACGAATTGAGAAGTAACTGTTGTAATCATTTAATTTCAGTTTATGGTCAACTATTATTTTTTAATCCTAGAATTATAATTAAAAGGGATATTCGGAGAAATATTTTGATATATTATCCTCTTCGATTTTATCCCTGCGATGGATACGTCGTTCTATTATTGTACGTATGTAGACGTAGAATGACAAAAATTCAGGCGTGAATTAATATTTTAAAATAACATTCAATCGTTACGTTAAATTTGCTTTGAGAACCCAAAGACCAAAGAAATTGCCAATAACGTCCACCGCAAAAAGTGATATACTAGAGGATTTAAACCATTCATAAATCACGAAAGGTAAGAACGTTTTGCTTTAGGTTTTTCAATTGTATAAGCTATACTTTAATAACACAACTGGTATCATGGACCAATTCATTTATGTATTTTGAATTATCATTATTACAGTTTATAAAAAGGAGAAGACTTAGCATTGATCTTTGTAAAACTCTCATTGAAAATATTGTAACAGGAGACTGTAGGGTGTTTCCGTGTTTTTTCAAGGTGAGTTTCTGGAAATAAGCGCATTAGCACTAACGAGAGGCTAATATAGAAACATTTTTATTGATCAATATATAAACGTTCCTTACTACACCATTTATCAATAAAATTATTAGTCGAGCTTGGGCGACATTCTCAAAAATTAGTCCAATATTCTGTAACAAATTAGATCAAACATCCTTTAGTTTAAAATCTTCAACGAGTGTGTTCTCCAGAAATGTTCAGAGGTGCACAAAAATAGACAAGGATCGCATAATTATTCATCACACTCATTGATAGAAAGAGAAACATATCGGGGAGAATCCTAAATTAAAAGGCGCTGTGGAGACTATTGCACCCATAAAATAGAATAGACATGAGCGACACACATTGCCAGAATGCCGAATAAAAACAGATGGGACGAAAACTTTTACATACTATAAAACACCAAAAACACAAAAATTCTACCGGCGCCCGCCAATGAGATAAGGACAAATGATAAGACCAGCATGATTACAGTTTGCAAAATATTGAGACTCTTAAGGAAAGACTCACTCCGCCGATTGACTTTTTATTTCAGGTTCGTAACCCGTACACCCAGCTTTCGTTCCCTGTTACGATAACATTTATTGCTAATAATTGCCTTCCGTCATATTTTAAAATTATTTTACCATACCACTCTACACGCTGTCGTTTTTAAACTTCCGTTAACTCATGCGGTATTCATCTCGCACAAAGCTTCCGAACTTTCAGGTGTAAAATATTGCAACAGGTGCCAACATATTTTGCAATTGTCTCATTGCAATGTTCAATGTTGTACGAATTTGTTGACATGTATTTTTTTATCCGATTCAAAGATTTGGAAAGGGTTACAGTATTTGGGTGTTTAGGGGTCGCATGGTGCTATACCATATTTTTTCTGTAGGTAAACCCGTATAATATGCGACCTACAGAGTGCTCTGCTATCTTTGGTAGAGAGTCTCCGGGTGTCAGAAGAGTGGGGCATCGGTAACACCAGTCGCCTAACTCACTGTTTCTTCCTGTCGGTCGAAGACAGGATGCGAACAATTAGTTCTTGCGGCTTGACTACCTACCACGCCACATAGACGATCGACGGCCTCGGCGTCCCCAGGGGAAAATTATATGACCTTTTCCCCACTAATAACCCGTATTGTGTATGTGATAGTGGTCGTCAAACCGTAGAACGCATAATCAGGAGAGACTGCTTGATATGGTCGGTGTTCTCATCTCGTAACTTGAGCTAGTCGGTAACGTCGACTGTTTTGCAGATTTTCGGGTATATGGCAGATTTTCATGGCCCACTTGGTCTTATGACTGGAGAAGCGGAAGTTGCCGGGTGCCCCCCCCCCCTTTCCCCGCCCCTGAGTAAGTATGCCGCAATTAACCATAACACAATATACTGCTTCTCCGTTGTTCTTAATGGTTCAACTTTGTCGGCTCAACTCACAGGGCAGCTCCTATCAGGGAGCCTCCTCCCTTTGGAACCTCCCGTTGGCCAATCGATCCCAGGTGAGATTTCCGGGTAACAGGCACCTCGGATCCGAGACAAATTCAGGAGAAGCTAAAAATCGGGTAGAAGCCGCACAAGCGCCTTCGAACCCGTGACCAGACGGAAGATTGGAGCAATCTGACCATATCTGGTAGTAAGAGCGTGAGGAAAGCCCACTGGGTTTGAAAACTCCCAGTGCCTCGCGGTAAGGTGTTGATCTCTTACAGGCCTTGGCATTTTGTCGAGAAAACGATAAAGTTCATTATAAAGTCCCGAGGCGGCGGTTTCGCCCATAGCATGTGAAGCTCTCAACTGCTTATCCGTTGTTTTCTATTTCGGGCGAAACCTTTGTTTTGCGATAGTATTATAATTTTTAAATTTTGTATGTCATTGTGCTATCCACCCCTCGCGGTTGAATATAACATAAGTGCTCTGACTGGCCCCTTCCTCTCACCTGCATTAAAAGTGCCTACAATTTACGAACCGCTACCAACGGAATATTGCTTCATTTTCTTCGCAATAAGATTAAGCGGTCAATACTAATAATTATCAATAGATTTAGTTCATTCATTATTATATTTGTTATTATTTATTGTTATTTTACTTTATTACTACAGGGTGGACTAGATAGACATAGGAAGCCAGACAGTATTGAAGTATAATAAGTGGGCAGAAAATTTGATGGAGTCGCTTTTGTTCCTATCAACTATGTTGAAGCACATATTATAATAAAAAATATGTCTTTAGTATCGCATCTTCTCGTTCTATAGCGTATTAATATTATGTGGTTGTACAGGATGCAGCATAATAGAGTCCCACATATTCAAAAATCTCTGAAGGGGCACCGTATCAGCCACAGCAACGGTGTCAGTCCCATCATGTTAGAGTCCATTATGCCCCACCCTGTAAAAAGTATATTACAAATACTCAGCAACGCAAAAAAAAGTCTAATTAAAAAGGGAAGTATCCGCCGTTGCAAATGTACTAGTGCAACGTTTTTTTTTGTAAACGGGAGCGAGCACAAAGTTCACATGTCCGTTCTAATTAGAAGCATAGAGTCGGAATGTGAAGTGTGTCTTCCGCACAAGGAGCTTTCGACTCGCTCTCTTTGTCTGCTTCGCGAGTCTCCACTCGCTTTTATGGCGAATCAACTTTATCGCCGCGAATTGCGCGGCCGCACGATTACGCAGGGTGCTTACTAAAGGTGTTTGTCCACTAGACGGGAGAAATACACCACAGCAGCATATGGCAGTAAAAAATATGGGCAGCTACGCCACACCATTGCCATTCTGTATGCGCCCTCCTTAAAAATTTGGTCTGACGTTAGTGTAGCAGCGCGGCGCAGGTAAACGATAGCCATGCCGGTCGACGATAGCGCTTCCACTATGGGCACCCGACGTGGACAACAATATCGATCTGGTCGCTTCTTTTCCCCTGATTACAAATGTTCAAAAGTTTACTTAGGTGTAATTTGCATTATGTCGTCTATATATTTTGCTTTCGATTTTATTATTCTTTTTTAAATGTGTTTCTTTCACATTCTCTATAAAATAATTCCATGTTAGAATTTGCGATTTTTTAGTTATATCTCATATATTAGTTATGTTTAGGTCAAAAACGCTTACTTTGCAGGTGGTAAATTTGAAATTTGAAAAAAATCAAAAGATTTTCGAATTATTAGATTTCGTTATATTAAACTTCACAATTTAGTTCTAACTGTTACAACCAAATATTATCTATTTAGTGATTTTATAGACAATAAAATTAATTTTCAATATGACTTATGAATATGTAGCAAATTTTTAGGGTGCGCAAACTTTGTTAATATTATGGGACAGCAAATTTTTCATCCTCACAGGGCGTCAATGACCCGGCACGCTTCTGATCGCAAAAATCCAAGAAGTAAGTAATGACAATCAATAAAATTAATACCTAAACAATGGCAGTCAAATGATAATAATACTAGAATGTCCAAAAAATTAAATAACAACGCATATAAAGAAAAATATACAAGCATTGGTACATATCTTCTAGAAACGATTCAGTCAAAATATTTTTTGTTAGGGTGAGGCACATTTTCGCGTTTCAATTTCTTATATTATAGCATTAAGCTCCCTATTGAACCCCAGCTCATGTGGTCTTATTCGTATCAGTCAGGCATCTTAAGATGTAATGAAATTAAATTAAATGTTACTTACATCTTTATTGTACAATTTCACAAAAGAATTTGCATCTACAAATGGTATTTAGATATTAAATTTTGGAGCGTGGCAACTACTTTTATAATACACAAACAAAAATTAATAAAGAATAAATAATTAAATAATAAAAAATGTAATATAATAAATAAAAATATTAAAATATAAAATAAATATAATATATGAAATAAGAAATTTTAAAGCCTACATAATTAAAGAATAGGTAATAAATTTTTATACATATGTATATAAAATATTTTATTTATTTACCATGTACGATAATATTACATCTGACACAAAAAAAAAGTGGAGGGGAGGGGGGGGGAGGTAAAAAGAATATTTTGGGGACGAAAAGTGATTTTTTTTATGTTGCTTTAAATGAATACAACGATTTGGCACATCTGAAAATTTTGGAAAGTCTATTCCATAGTCGGGCGGCATGCACAGCAATAAAGTTAGAGTAGAATGATAAGTGGTAAGTGGGTATTCTAGGAGTGTTTTTCTGCTGGTAACGAAGGGGAACACCATGACTACCTAGGAATTTGAAATTGTCCTTCAGATATTAAAATGACGTTGGATTATATGAAATATTATATAGCACGAACAGGTTATACATATTCCTGCTATCATGGATTAACGGCCATTGAAGTTTGTTGCGGAAAATGCTAACGTGGTCAAATTTCCGTAGATCACATATATACCTTAGACTGGCTTAGACAAGCGTTTTGTAGGCGCTCAAGTTTGTCCAAGATTTGCTTTTTAGCATCCAAATAGCAAACGTCTGCAAAGTTCAAAATCGGAAGAAGCAATGATTAGCTTGACACTTGCTGGCAGGAATTTCTGCAATCGTCGAAAACTGTGAAAGACGTGATAGAAACGTTTACCAATTTGAAAGACATTCGTCGATAAGTACAACTATGTAGGTTTTTAATTACCTTTGCATAGACGATAACCTCATCGTAGTTTTCAGAAGGAGCAATTGTGGTTGTCATCTGCTATAGGCGAACCCACACAGGAGCGATTCAACGGACTCTATCGCTATATCACCCTGAAGTGAAACACAGACTTGATGGACGAATACGAATCTACCTATCAAGCTCCACCTCAGCCCTTATGAGACCAACTCCTACCGTGAGGCACTGGAAATTTTCAAGCGCAATATGAGTTCCATCGCGCTCTTACTACCAGATTTCTCCGATCCCTTGTCTGGTCGCAGGTTCCAAGTCGCTTGCGCGGCTTTTACCTCAATCAGTGGCAATTCCTAACCGGAATTATCGCAGATCCGACGCGTCCTTTGCTCCGCTTGCCACCTGAGATCCGGTGGCCATAGAATCTTTTCTAAGGATAGATAGATTGAGGTATCTACCTACCTCCGCTTCCTTAGGTCGCATTGCGGTCCAAACTCCTCTGGCTATTAGTTGTTGAGACAGCGGCCGGCAGACCGACTAGTCGACAGGCTAGTGCCTAGAGAAACCAACAATCCGCAATTTTCACCCGGAGTCACCGCTTAACCGGGATACTGGGGATCTAGCGCATGTCACCGTATTACCGGGATACAGGGCTCTTCTTTAGGACAAGCAACGGCCAGCATGCCGACCATTGCTCAGATATCCAGGGTAGCCCGAGGGCTTCCGAATATAGTAGCAGATTAGATCGTTTGATCTCTTCCTCTGGCTCCTTCTGAAAGGGGTCTAAAGGGGACAATGAGACGAAACCTGTGACCCTGCTCGGCATGGCGGCTGATCCGCTTATATAAATATATATATATATATAT
>JAOPUG010000333.1:18741866-18752109 GCA_027564375.1 Micropterix facetella | reverse complement strand
ATTGGTAGCGTTTCTGTTCAACATTAATAAAAAACAAATGAATGTTTTTTCCATTTTTATTTTTATTTATTGGCTATAAGTGAATGTATAGGGCCAGTATTTAAAAGTAAAAACAGGTTAGAACATATCTATACCGAGAACTTATTGAATGCCCTATGTAGATTAAGGGCATACCTTCAAAATTGTACGACTGCAGACATTGAAAATCTTATTAGTTAATATTAAATATTAGATATTAGATATAAGTAGATATAAATAGATATAAGTAGGTATAAGTGGAAGGAATAATTTTAAATAAGTACAAATTTAAGTAAACTAGAATAATGTAGTGAATATGGATCATAATACAAATATTATCCCCGTGTGTATTTTAAAGGTAACATTTTTTTTCTCTCCATTATAATTATTCTATATTATCATTCATTACTTTGATTATATTCAATACTATTCTTGACGATTTTGTAATATAATTTTATTTTTGTAAGTAAACTCTAACGTTTAATGATGAAATTTTAATTTTGATCATATTTTAAATTACTTAAAATAGTTTATTGATAATTTATGACATATTTTTTTAGAATTTGATGTACGCACTCGTAATTAAGGCAATTTTATTCCAATTAAGTAAGATAAAATTTATGTTTATCTGAATGTGAAAATGATTAACATTAATTGTTTACCTTAGAATAGGCAGCAGCCTAGTTAGGTTCTGACTATTGTAAATTGTCATTATTGTAAATTTGAAACTAAATAAATTAATTTGAATTGGATAATTCGAACATGTATATATCTCTGATAAAATTGCTCCACCAAGAGAGCTGGACATCTTGCGCGAACGTAGTTATCGGATACGAAGAAACCAATTTGGGCCAGAATGAGTGGGCTTATCCAATCTTCCACTTAATATAGTGATATTTGTAAAGAACCGAGTAGGTACATTTCCCTTCTTAGGAGAGAATTGAATTGTGCAAAATCGTTGTAGGAAATCGGCATTTCTGTATTGCTAATAATTAATAGTCATATTAGGAAGTCAGAAATTACAGTATTCAGAGCTAAAACAAAATCACTGCTTCGCTGAATAATAATTTAATAAATGCAGAGCAACATAATATAAAACAGTAAACGGAGAGCTATACAATGTTATTGAATTCGTCAGTTTTCAGAAAAACTTTGTATTTTGATAATCACAAATAATTGATATCAATAATAGAAAAAAAACACATAATCTAAGTTATAATAAAGTATCAAGAAAATAATCACAAAGAAATTTGTTATCATAATCATAATCATATCATAGTCAAATGAAGCATAATACAGTAAAATATTTATATTATAATAAAAATTAGGTAGGATAGAAATTGCCTTCAAAATGGAAAATTTAAAATACAAGATATAAATGTTATAAATGTTAAATATAACATAGCAGCAAAAAAATGATAAATAAATAGTCGCAATAGTGGCAAATTAAAAGACACAACCAAACAAAAAAAACCACTAATAAAAATTGGAAATAATAATATTTCAAAAACTACCTTAGCGCTAAACGAAGCCAGAAGCGCACCATAGTAAGCCGGACCATAGGAAGAGTTATATCTCTACGGTGGCGAGTATAATGGTATATAATAGCAAAAAGTTATATTAAGAGCTTAGCGGGCTGCATTTTCTCCATACAAATGTATTCCCCTATATCCTTCCTGCATAATGCCGCTAGAGCAATCGTTTTTTTATTTTTTTCATAAAATCTAGGTCTACTGTAGGCATGTCCCTGTCATTTTTTCCAATAACTAATTACCAAAAGAAATATGACCTTCCAAAAACCTAAAAAAAAGCCCTTTTTTTATCAGACGACTATCAGACAAATTTGAAAAACTTTTAAGATTAAAAAAAAACCATAGGAACATAGATCTACTCTTTCTTTAAATTTCGAGACCAAAAATAATTGAATCGGCTCAATTTTAGGTCAGGGGATCAGGGAATACGAAACATCGATCTGGTCAAGGTTTTTGTACGTATAATCGGTCTGAGCTGCAGTTATCCCTATTGCACTCTACGGGGGAAGATCAAAAGGGAGGGAGGGTCAGACTAATATGTATACAACTAGGGAAGTGACATTTATTACTTTTTATCGTTGTAATACTTGTCGTTCAGTTAAGTAGACAATTGTGAATATATTGTGAAGTAGTGTCAAGCGTTCTAGGCATGCTACTGTTGGGTCTGATAGTTCTGTTTACTTGATTTGTCTGTTCTAGTGAGGTGTTTGTAAAAATAATGAATGCTCTTAACAAGTACATTTTTAATAAAGGTATCTAGTAGAGCCGTACTAGGTACCTTTTTCAAAGTGTTGTTTGCTATAAATCCTGCACTTTACTGAAGCTGTAGGTGGTGTTCAGTTTTGAGACATAAACATCATAATTATTTTAAAAGACCTGTAAATTAACACCCTACTCAATATGAAAGCAAAAGAAAAAACTTTTTTTTTGTTCCTTTCCTTTCTGATTTGGCCGCTATATTGTGTTATGGATATGGATCTGAGCGTTGGGCAATGAAAGAGGTGGATGAAAGTAGAATGCAAGAGGCGGATATGTGAATGCTAAGATGGATGTGTGGTGTGACTAGAATGGATAAGATCAGGAATGAGAGTGATGATAGGCATGTAACAAGACGAGTGCTAAGTATGAATGTGGAGGGTTACAGATGCAGAGAAAGACCGAAGAAAGTATGGATGGACTGCGTGAGGAATATGTGTGTGAAAGGTGTGAGTATGGATATGTCGACTGATAGAGGAGAGTGGAATAGGAAAACATGTTGTGCCGACCCCACGTAGAGTGGGATAAGGGCAGAAAAATGATGATCAAGGTAAAAAAAAAATATAACGATGAATATGTAATTTATTCTGTCGTCATTTTCATCCTTTCTCTTACTGGCAAATTCCGTGGCATGCGACCGTCAATTATCACAGGAAGAAGACATTCGTTGAAAAAAATCTAATTTTGGTTCCATATTATTCCAAAATTTATCGTCTATTTCAATTATTTCATATAATAAACCCTTAGGGCTCCACAAAATAAAATAGCAAAATCTTCGGTGTGTGATGTGTAACTGGCCTTATACTTGGTAATAATAGTTGTGGTTTCTTTTTAATTTTAACTTGTTGTTTTGGAGTATGCAGCAGTCAATTTTTTTATTTTCCATTCCTTCTGATGGTCCCTGGAGTCATTTCAGCAATATTATACGGGCATTTAATTTCGATGATTGAATCGTCATTTACCAAGTTCATCCGGGCTTGTAGCCAAAAAGCTTTTGTTGTTGTCGACGAACAATTCGCACTTGACTACGGATAGACCAGTTTCTTTTGAAAATTCATTCACTGCTTCGTCTTCTTTCTCTTTGCCATAATTTGTCGCAGGAGTACCTTTGAATTGCGAGTATAGTAATGATTTTAATAATCTCGCAAGTGATATTTTTTTTCACACCTTGCAAACTTTGCCAAAATTTGACGCCGTGATACGCTTGCGCCTTTCTACTGCCCTCAATTCATTGTCACTCTGGCCAATCGTGCTACGTTCAAGCTCTTCAACTCTCGTCGTTGATTGTTCTAACTCAGAAATAAATATTTTTTTAGTTTCCTGAAGTATTTCTGATGGCATTTCAATCTCCAATTCTAGCCGACCGTAGTTTTCATCAGGTCCAGTAAATTTTCGTCTTTTGCTTGATCTATCTTCGATGAACGAAAGTTTACTCCTTTGGCATTTTTCATTGTTTTCTCTTAATCGCCTTTTTCTTTCAATGAATTTCTTTGTGTATTTACCAGGGCTGCAGCCTTGACTTTTTTTTTTGACAGGCGTGAATGTATAGCCATGTCGCTGTTCCACGATGTAAACGCACCAAAGCATCGTACTTGATAGAGCCCTCTGGCCATATAATTAACTCGTTTACCTCGAATAAATTGTATAATAACATTATTAAATTGTTCCACTGTGTTATTTGTCATATCGAGTATGAGGCCTTCTGCATTTGACGTTAAATTCATTGTATAACGCTGGATGCCAGTCCATGATCCGCTATTTTGATGATCAGCAACCAAATTTGTGTCATTTTTATATTTTTCGGGGTTACAAAAGTAAGCGCTGCAATTACTGTGGTCTCCAAAAACATGGTTTGGTGCATTTTTTATATCATTTCTTAGATTTTTTATATTTTCATTGTGATTTGTATCTTCTGATTTTCTGTGATTTACTGCGCCAAACTACATCCTTTCTCAAATGCAAAAAAAAATCTTCCACCTTTTTTCGAAGCTGTACTGGTACAAAGCTTTTATGGTAATATGTTTTTTTCCCCCCAATGCTTTCAATTTGTTACAGAAATTTCGCAGTAAATGATTCTTACGTTCGATTTGTGATATAGTAAAATCAGGACCATAAGACTTGTTCAGCATCAACTTTTTTATTATACTGGAATCTCCAACGGGTTTGCTATATTTTACTCCATGCAATTATGTTGGCTTCTATAGCATTAGCGCTGTCACTTCAGTTTTGAAGCATCTGTGTTCAGCGATGTCTATATTCAGCCTTTACACAACATGTATGAGTTTCGAATGCCAATTTAAAATGGCAAGGTTTTTTTTCTTCTTCACTTACTGCGATCATCTCATCTATGGCACATTCTTCAATTACTGCCACCAGACATTGTTCAATGTCCGTATATGTTAATTTATTCATATTTGGCATATTCAGCACACTGCAAATTTCGTTTAACTGTGCATCTCCATTTCCTGAACAGAGAATTCCTTGTACAACTGCATTATTTGCATTTAATTTCAGATTTTGGTCTTCACTGTCACTGTTTCAATTTTTTTACGCATTTTACATTCAAATACATATTTACTCGTAAAACCTTTTCGTTGCTCTCTTAAGAAATTTAAATCGGCAAATGTGCAGTCTGTATGTTCATGCCTAATATTTGAAATTTTGGAAAACAAATATTGTATATCTACAATTCTGCATCCTGATAACGTATCGTTTTAAATTTCTTCATTAGTCACCATCATCATCATCACAAATTACATTCAAGTCATCGAGTGTAGTGGTTGGCGATGAGGAGCACGTATTTTCTCTTAACGGTTCTCGACTCTCTGGAAACTGCATGCAATGATGTTGCAGAATTGTCTTTGTTTTCATCACTGTAAATACAAAAAAAAATGCGTTATTATTTAGTTTAGTAGTAATATATTTTTGGGTACGATTATTGCTTAAAAATATGCTGCGGTTTGTAATCTTATTACAGTGTAAACTCTTCATTACGTCATGCCGAAATTTCTAAGAAAGACAATAAGGTCATCAAAGCTGTTCATATAAACGAATATATTGACCGCATAAAATATGGCTACACCTTTTTGTTACATGCTGTATAATGTCATTCAAAATTGACCATAATAGACATGAAAATTTACTTACTTGGATGGTACTGTACGCGATGCAAAATGAATCTTCCGCTTTATACGTAAATGATGTTTTTTTCTCTTAGCACCCAAGATTAAACGCGTTTTATTCCCTTTTCTTCGACCCATTAAAGAAAGGGTTTAAATAAAACGAAAATGATTATGATTATATCAAGTGTAAAAAGTCACCTCCCTATAATAAAGTAAGTAGTAATTTATTATAAAATATTTACAAATAATACTCACGATTTTTCTCCAGTAATAAAAACAATTACTCAAAATCCGTTACATAAGCTGAGTCAAAACAGTGAAGCATAGAATCAAGTCCGTAAACAACAGCCAACATCTAACACAATTTAATGAGCGGGTAGGTAAGTAGCATGATAACACCAAACACTGCAAACGCCGATATCTCCAATCCAACTGATAGACGAACGCAAAGCGAGTCGGTAGTGTGGACGGTGTGGACTGGGCGCGAGAGGCGCTGGCAGTGCGTTCTTAGTATGCACACAAACACAAACTATTCACTCACGCATTGATAGCTCGGTTGTTCGGGCGCAGTGCGACAATAGTTTCTTCAAATAGCTATTTCTCAATTCCCTCTCAGACCAATTACGCTCTTAAAGGTTGTTTCAACGTTTGATCATTATGAGAAGTATATCTAATATATCTAACTTTGTAATTCTCTGCAAATTAGGTTGTGAATTGCATTACTAGATGCGGTAAGATTCACTTCTTATTTATGATGCGTAAAATGTATTAAATTTATCACCCAATGTTTTTTACATCATATACACATATATACATCAAATGTACACAGATATTATATATATATCATATAATCCAATTATTAGGCATACATTTACCATAAAGTAAAAGCAGTTTAACCGGGCGAGAGTGTGGCAGGGTATTTTATACCTGGCCAATTTTAAACTCATATATTTTTTTCATTTTGCACTAAACAGGTTTGAAGCGCTCAGTAGCTGGAGGTAATGGGAGTGAGAGAAGTAGTGGTGTGCTCTCAGTGTTGCATGCGCTGGTGTGCCTCTATGGGTAAGTTTTACCCTGCCACTCTAAGTTTTAGTTCTTGTTTTTTCATTACTTTGTGATCAAAATAATAAATATATCTAAAAATATGTAACATTTTTCATAATAATAAGGAATATGCTTAGACAAATTATCTAGGTATAGCATAAAGAGAAAAAAAAATAAGCGACTAGGGTGGCCGGTCGGGTTAACCATAAATGTATAGTCTGATAGGCGTCGAGGACAAAAGACAAAATTTCAAGGAGACTGCCATTAAAATCAGGAAGCGACGTCCTTTTCTTATGTAAAGAGACAAAGACCCAAAGGGCAATAATTCGTTCAGACACGGGTAAAGCAACACAGCCGAGGCGTGCGTCGGAGTCATAAATCGTGATGAGCGCGCAACCGGACCCTCGTGTTTGTGAATCGAAGCAATCGGTCAAAACGCAACACTCCACTTCAAGAAAGGAATTTCATCAATTGCAATGCTATGAATATTATTAAAGTAATCCATCCCACATCTATTACAGCAACCGAAATGGCTCAACTGACCACTTATATAGAATTATGTTAATTTAGCCTAAGAAATTACCTTTTGTTTAAATTGCATGCCAACAGAAGAAGTGTTTCGTTTATCTTAGTTTTTTAAGACTTGCGTTAGTTTAAGTATTTTAGCATAATTAATGTAGTCAAGGGGATTAGTTCGGCTCGCGCAATAAATTAAAGAATTATTGATTGGATAAAAGAATGAACGCGAGGCCGACAGAAGATAGCTGAAGCAACCCCCGCAAGGGGGGGGTGGGGCGACGGCGCAGGGTATGGGAACCCAAATGTGGAGCTCGCAGCCTGCCAATAGGATTCTTAAGGGGCGGAGTCTTTTGGCTCGTAGATATGAAGTAGGAAAATATTAGTTAGTTCGTTGCGATAATTAGCCAGAGGTCGGCGGTCAACCAGCTGGCGCGACTCCTACGTAAAATGTAATTTCGGGCGCAACTCCAAAAGGGCTAAATAATAGCCAAACACTAGAATAATTGCGAAAAATGTAAACGACGTAAGGGAGAATAAATAACCTTCGTATCTACCATGCAATTGAATTATTTCGGGAAAATGGAACTCTGCTGAGAAGTCGTCGAGCGATTAACGTCAAAATCCTATGAAGAGGTGCGAGTGCACCAAAATTAAAATTATCAAAAATACAGTCTGCTGAAAAGGTACTCACACCTAACGCAAAAGACAATTCAAGGCCCTGTACGCACTGTCTTCCCCAAGGTTTCACGAAAGGGCAGTGTTTCACGAAAGGGCAGTGTTTCTCTACAACGCTTAAATTTAACGTAGTACTGTACTTTTATTCAATTTAACCGTAAAGACATCATACAAGTAGCATTATATGTGGGTTAAAATTTACCTTGCCACAAACTACATGTAACTTTTTTTCACCACATTCTCGCCAGGTTAATAGTTTAATGATATTGAAAATAAATTAGAATTGATAAGCACGTTGGCCATTATACATTGTGTTGGGACTTTATATGCCTCTATGCTGTGCATGTCACTGTAGACGATAGTGGCATCAAATTGAGGGGGCCTTCTTTTACCCAGCATAGGCTGAAAAAAAAGGAAATAGCAAAAGAAACAAGGATAGAAATTACCTTTTATGAGATAGTACTCCTGTAATCCACTGGTCCAATTCCGAAGAGCTAGGATTTAAGTTTTTGCAATACCATCGGGTTATCTCTCTCCTTTGATGCTCGCAAGCTTTCTCCAGATCCGTAATTCTCTTCTCGTAACTGGCTATTAGAATAGCATCTTGATGACTGGCATGCCCGTCGTATTCTGCCCAAAGGGTTTTCTTTTCTTTGAGCAGATCGTCTACTTCTTTCTGCTTGTTAACCAAGTCGATTTTAAGCTGTAAAAGTAGTCAATTATTAAAGTACCGGTGTAAAACTCGCTGGCGACAAAAGTGGCTGCCGTGTAAACCCGCAATAATATTGTAATTATTTTCAGTTAACTACCTACTCCATATAAATTAATATCAAACATCTTACATAAAAGTAATAAAAGCAGACAATATTACCACATACTTAAGGCCCCCACAATATAACCACAGTATAAGGACCGGGTTTTTAAAATCCCCCATAATTGTATTGAAATTCTATTTTGTATTCTCACAACCAGGCTACAAAATTATGCAAAATGTAGCTTTTGACCGCCACGAGGTGGCGGCGAAAAGCTATATTTTGCATAATTTTGTGGCCTGGTTGTGAGAACATGAAAAAAAATGTCAATACAATTATGCGGGAGTTTAAAAACCCGGTCCTTACACTAGCATTATACAAAAAAAATTAGAAAATTATTTCAATACACTAATGGTAAATCACCCTTATTTTGTTACTGTTTTGCAATAAAAATTGTTCGAGCAAGGTTTGACTAAAGTTTTTAAAATACCTACGGGTGATTCTCAATATTAAAAAATACTATTTACACCAGCATATAGTCTATTTGCATAGTACATAAAAAGTTCTTGGAACTTCTATACAAAAAACATGAGAAAAAAAAATATTTGAAATCCAGGAATGTTATGGTCAAAAACGTTTTTTTTAGTAACGATACTTTTGTGATATAAAAATAACACAGTTATCTTAAATTGACATTGTAATCTAAATTTTACTGTATAAAAAAACCTATTCATTTATTTAATAATTAAAAAGCAAAAAAGGCTATATTAGAGACCGCCAGAGTGAGCGGCGTAAAATCAGAAGGGGGCCTTAAGCTACGTAAATATGGGCGGTTGTCAAATGCTCTCAAATGATAATAGAAATTATCATTGCATAAAGAGAGGCTAGGTTGTCAAATGATAATAGGTAAATGTCTAAAATATAGAAATAGTCAATAATCAATTAAAAAGAAGATTGTCAGATGATTTTTTATCGATTGCTTCTTCTGGATGCGGCCACTGAAAATTAATTATCTCTCGAGCATTCCTTAACCGAATATGGGTAAAAGGATACAGTGGCGTACAGAGCAAAGAAACGGTCAATACATAAGAATAATTAGGTGGTCAATGTGGTCATATATATGATTTTAGTTTGTATTACCTACTTACACCTCTGCTTGACTGTATTATTAAAACAAACGTTTTTAAGTATTACCTGGCTATATTTTTCTTTCATTGTAGATAAGCTTTGAATCATCTCTTGTCTTTTATCCTCAACTTCGGCGAATAGCGAGTTTCCTTTTGCGGCTAACAAATCAAAAATAAAAATATATAAGTGCACCAAAGAAATATTTAGTTTCACCACTGCCTTGGTGGATATTTTTCTCCTATGTCATTCAACGAAGCTGACATAAACTCAAGGGGGGGAAATGCATTAGTCCGTGAGATAAAGGTAATTGAAAAATATATGGGAAATAAAAGAATGCGTTTACTTGAAATTTTGGTTTGTCGATCCCCCGATATTAGTTATATATCAGTCCCCCCCCCCTTGATATATAACTAATAACCCCTATACCAGTTGTCTAACCGGTTTTGTCTTAAGGGCTACTTCAAAATTTCTGAAATATGTCTTGACATATACCTTGAAGCCTGCAAACATATACGAAGGTACAATCAAGTGTAGCCTTTTTTTATTGACCAATCTTTTATTAATACAATAACAATAATGCATCATGTGGACTTGTAACAAGAAATGTAATGTCATATTTGGCCGTTTACAATTTCAGAAAAATTATTGTAACCTGGCTTATGCATGCCAAAATCATTTTGTTTTGGGGGTGTTCTTC
>JAOPUG010000333.1:18719531-18736090 GCA_027564375.1 Micropterix facetella | reverse complement strand
CTCTCCACCCCATGCGCCGACGCCAAAAATGCAGGTAAACCAACATCCCGCACACGCCGAACTCCCAAGCCACCATATCTCACCGGTAATGCCGCTTGTTCCCACTGGTTGTTGCTGAGCTGCACATTTGTTATGCCCTCGAGCGTGTTCTTAAGGGCATCATTAAGTGCGGCTGTTTCAGCGGGATATAGCCAAGTAGAAGTAGTCCGTAGAAAGTATGTGACTTTAGAAGCGGAAAAACGGGAGAACTAGGGCTATATGTGGCTAGATATGCTGAAGGCGGTCCACTGCACTAAAAGCATTTGTTTTCACAACTCCAGAGCCCTGGGTACACCGGAAGGGAAAATAGGGGAACCCAAAACATTCATCCTCTAGCTCTCTAATGCCGGGCAGGAGATGCTCGAATTTAGAGAAATGTTGTCGGGCTTCCGCGCCGCATGCAAAAAACTCGCATTTTGCGGTATTGACTTCTAAACCCACACTCTTTAATCGTGTAATCAGGGGAAGTAGGTCGTTTTCCATTTCCTCCGGCCTCTCACCGATCGTGCCATCGTCCAAGTACCATATGTTGAGAGGAGATTTAAGACCTGATATGGCACCATGGATTGCGAGGCCGAAAGTGAGTTGACCAAGAGGTTCTCCCTGCTGAACTCCGACCAGCGAGGCTATCAAGTCCGTCCCATAAAATAGGTTAGTAGGAGGAATGTAGACCTGGTGTAGGAAAGGGTACAGACATGGTATCTTGTCGCTAACCTCAGATAGAAGTACGTCCCTTTCCATACTATTGATGGCATTTTGAGGTCGAGTTTAATCACTACACATTCTTGATTGCTGGGGTTCATAACAAAAGAACGCGTAGCATGAATAGCCGCCTCGCATCCGAGGCGCGTTCCGAACCCTAGTTGATGTGGCAAGAGGTGTGCCGACATCCGCTCCTTCACCGCCCGACAACCGAGCTTCGCAGTCAGCCGGCGGAATGTATTACCTACCGCAATCGGCTGGATTCCCCCATCTTTTTTTTGAGCGCTAACAACGTGGCACAGTACATGAAGGGGCACACTTTCGTGTTGAGTTGGCCACTGAGTAGAAAGTTACATAACTTAGTCAAAGCTCCCAGGAGGCGCGGTCCGTGATTTCCTGTAGACCCGGAATTGAGCTCCTTTAAGTGCGCCGGCCTGATCCCGTCTAAACCTGATGATGGCCCATTATGGAATGTACCCAAGGTCTTCTGCCTGAATCAACAATGCGGGGTAGTTCGATCAGGAACGGCTGGGAGGGAAAGTAGGCGAGAGGGCGATGGGTGTTTGGCTTTCAAGGAGGCCAGCGTCTCCGGACCAGGCTGAGCAATAGTTTCATCAGACATCAACAGACGAACGGCGCCCGCAGGTCCCCTTCATGCACTTTACTCTCAATATTTTTTGTTACTGATGGTGGCCTAGATTTGGTGGGGAAGTCGGGAAAATAAGTGCGAGTCGAGTCGATGTTGGTTTTGACTTTACTCGTCAGGTTCCCTCGGTCACCCCTCTCCGGAACCCTCAACGCAGTAAAGGCAAATGACAGGAGCGAGTACCAATCGGCGACTCCGTTGGACTGTAACAGTATATAAGTATACTAATTTATCTACGGGCAAAAGAAAAAATCCTTCGACATTTTGTATTTTGGGACACAGGCGGCAAAAAAGATCACACGACGAATGTTATCATGCCGGTTTTTCCAGTTCTCCTTCTTTAGAAACTTTAAACGATGACAATTTTTCATTTATGATTAGAAACTATCCGATAACAGTGAGATTTCTCTAAAAACTATTACAGCACGATAGCGCATTTGCTATAGCTGCAACCTGTCTTTTTAGCGATTGGCGTCTTACCGGCGCGGCATTTCCTCCGCTTTATAGCAGTTTATATTCTCATTGCATAACTCTTAAAATACGTATGACTTAAATATTCCACTTTTCGTCTCTTGATTGAATCCGGTAGAAGATTATCATAAAGTTCATAACAGCTTTTCGCGCGTTGCGGTGTCGCCGCCTTAACGCTCAATGTTTTTATTTATCCCCGCCAACTTTAACGCGGGTAATTCCCTGCACTGCTATGACGTCATCCGTGATGTGTATTTTAAATGACAAAGAACTTGTTACTGCGAACGCCCGGGTAAAATAACCAAAGCCATGGCAAGCCATACACAGTTATGTACGAGCGTGATGCAGAGGCGTTGGCTTTGTCACTCGTGCTGATACCTAATGTTGCTGGCTTCAGATATCGTAAAATGAAACATTTTTTCACTGAATCTGTCTATAGTTTAATTACAAGTCTTGGCATTATTTAAAATTTAAAGATTAATAGGGGAAGTGGTTTTAAATGAATTGGACATGTGCATCAACATATAAAGTTCTTGCTCGCTATACCGCTCCATGTTCTTTAGATTATAATAATATAGTAGACTTAAAGTTTTTTTTAATTTTTTATACCCCTAAAATGTTATTAACCCTATTGACCATACATTATTATTTTTGATTTCAACTATAATTTTTATACAAACTCATATTTTATGTATGAAATATTTCTTAATGAAACATTAGTGAAATCAATATTCATATTTCCTAGAATATATTTTATTTGAATGAATTTATTAAATCTATCTTGAATCCAGCTGGAATCAATTTTCTAAAATTTCAAAAAAATTGTTTAAACTGAGGTTATCTACATAAATTTAAAGATTTCTAGTTTATTATATAGGCACTATTAATTATGTTTTTATAATTCGTCCCGTAATTGCAGAACATCTGTGTTTGAAATGAAAATGAAAATGAAAAATGAAACAACTATCTGAATTTTGTGATGAAAATATTTTATTGACCAAAAGTATTCATTGTGATGCTTTATTTGGTGCCAGAACTAGCCTATATCCTATTTTAAATAAAAAAAGATATATGTACTTCATTCTTACTATTATTCATATTAAGGATATTAAGAGTTTTATGTAAGAATGATGTTGCAATATACTACGATATCACCTAATGGAAATATATTAACGTATTGTTATCTACATCCTGTTTTCGTCCTTAAATTAGTAAGTTATATTGTTATCAATATCAATGTAATATTTTATATGTTAATCACTTTTTCGGATGATAACTTTGTTGATTTATGAGAATGGTCTCAGTTAAATATATTCAATTATAATAAATTTCTGTTATCAATTATAATGATAATTGATTTATGCATCAATGAACAAGCCGTTTAAATAATGTTATCACTGTTTTACCTCTGTTCCAACCAGTATAAATATGGGGATATAATCTCACTTAATATTACTCATCGTGTCAGATCAGTCATAACAACACCTTGTAACTAGCTGTAATTTGAATAAAACTAGATAGGCTAGTCTGCAATTAGGGGACGAATTGTCCCATGAGTTTTACATAAATGTGTAGGTTACGGTATTTCTTCCGATTTAGGTACGACAATTCACCATTTGATACCTGTATTTTGCCTGTCCGTAGTATTTAAGCAGGACGTGCCATATAGTATGATGCGTGCTGTGCGTTTGTACGTCCGTCCGAGCACTTTCCGTAACTAGACTGTAACCAAATTTGGTATACAGCCTCCCTGGGTGACCTCAAGCAGCAAATTCGATCCAATCGCTCAGGTGCTGCTGCAGGTGCACCCTGATGTACTTGGTCTGGAGGAGGATTTGACCAATAGGTAGAGCAAGCATAGCTTATATGGGTATTTTTGAAATCGTGGTTACGAGAAAAAATTATTGGAATAGCTTGTAAACCATTTTGGATAAGTCAGGGATTACCAATCACGAGACGGGCAAAATTGCCAATGTATACGCTACTTTTCCTGTTATTTTTTAATACTGGTAACACATTGCAGCAAATCCTTTTACCATTGCAGCAAAGCATTTTTCCAAACTTGCAAAATAGTATTGCTTGTTTCTCATGCGGTCGTACATTTCTGAATATGTATATGTGAAAAACATCTATTGAAAAACGTCTATTGATTATTTTTGTAGCCCTAATCTTTTATAATATTGTTTTTTAGATATTTATTTGTGGCTTTATATTTTTACAGTTATACTACAATTTGTATCTTACAAAATCAGATAAAAACATTAAACTAACGAGCGCCAACGCATTTTGGAGACGAAACGCGGAAACTGAATTTAAAAAAGAAAAAATGTACGAGACAAAAAAAATACATATAATAAAAAAAAATTGTGGATCTGAAAGAAAAGGTCTAGCCGTTTAGCCCAGTCCGATTTCCACAAAAAAATCGGAATACAGCGTTAATTTCAATTCTAGAAGTGTTTTGGTTTTTCGAAATACAAACTCGCCCAGAACTCGTGCACAGAATATGCACAGAGACGGAAAATTTATAATTGGTGTAACAAATATAATATACTATTAATTTAATCCATGAAAATTATGTAGAAAAATAATCTCGACCCCAAGAATTCGTGCCAACACATAGAGACGACGTTCGTCTTTTAAAACACGATACGAAAATGTAAAGTAATGAAATATATTCAAACAAACTTGAAACCATCAAATTACATTGCCGAAGACATCTTGGCCAGAGAGCATCACGATCGGCCTCCGTCGCCGCGTCGAAGGAACCTTCCAAGGCTGCAGAGGCCGCCGCTGCACACGCCAACGCAGACGCCGTCGCCGACGCCCGCGACGTACCAGACGAGCCTTCATCCCTCGCCAGTCGCCCACAACCGCTCTCCAGCTCGACTGTCGCCCTTGACAACTCACTCGTCCAGCTGATTCTGTCCACGATCGACTCAAAATTCAGCACACTGAGTAAGCAAATGGATTCGAAACTAGATCAAGTGTCCAATGTATTAAAAGAATTCCGAGAATATATTCAATTCAGTAACGAAAAAATCGACGAACTGAATAAAAAAGTGGAAAAATACTATGAAGCGGTGGCAACAATAGATTGTTTGAAACATGAGATATCCATATACGGTTTCCTCTCTTCAGACTGATTCGGATGAAAGGAATCGACATGCCAGATTGGACAATATTGAAATATCTGGGATTCCCGAACTAAAGACGAAGACGTGGCCATTTTCATCAGCAGAATTATACAGGCCGCCGGTTTGAATGTTACACTTGGTGCTATACTATCTGCCCATCGTGTGACGCCACGGAACAGTAACTAACCTACTTCTGATACGAATACACTTCCAACGCTGATGAATAGACCTCGAAATATAATTGTAAAAGTTTCTGATGGTCGACACAAGGATGAAGTCATCTATGCAAACCGGAAAATACGCAGTTTAACAACGAAACACATCGGAAAGAATCGAGAAGAGATAAGAATCTTTGTTAGCGAGCACTTAACGCCCAAGAACAAGGAACTTTTAAAGAAAGTACGATCTTTCATTAAGGACCGAAATATAAAATGTTGTTGGATACGCTCCGGCCGGATTTATATTAGAAAAAACGACACATCTCAAACGCATTGCATAACATCTGCATCGCAACTAAACAGAAACATTTTAATAACGTTATTTCGTAATAACGTTATAAAAAATCTAACTGAAAGACATCGCCTTTAAACGTATAGTCTCCTAATACGTACGTTTTTGCTATGTTGGCAGAGAGATAGCAGCCGCAAACTTAAGAGACTCAAAATAAAAAACCGTAAGTCGTACAGATCCGATAATCAACTGGGCTCTGCGCAATAGCCATACTTATCGATTGCCATTTTTTTCTAAATCGGACGCAGTTTACTCGAGTTATCGTGCATACTAACATTTTTCGCGCACGATTTAAAGACTTGGCCACTATGGTGGCCGAAGTAATTGGTGTAGTAATGAAAAATACAAAGGAATGGTCAAAAAATCGATTATTTTATTATCGAAAATGTTTGCTTACGGTGGTATCCGAAATACTGGCTATTTATTACATTTCCAAAACTTCACCGCTTAAAGTTCGAGAAAAAATTGTTTGTGTTTAGCATTAATCATAGTTAGAGCAATGTGTTTCGGTTGGCCAGATAGCTACATTTTGATATTTAAATGTTGCACTACCGCCAATCAAATATTACCTTCGAACTCAAACTCATCGCTCCCGCTTTGTTGTACGCAGCGACAACTGTCAGTTGGTTCTCGTGAGTTCGGTGGTGGAGAAATGTCATGAGGTCATCAATTACTCTAATCGTTCGCAAACGGTGTTACATTTATCAACGTAAATGCTAGACAACTCTAAGAACACGCATAATGTCCTCGCCGCCTCCGATCAAGCCTCCAAGAGGCGTCAAGCAAGGAAAAGAAACGGTAAACAACATGCATAAAAACATCGCAAGAGAGCAAAGTGAAACCGCCGTTATAAATACGCCTACTTTTGTTATCTTTGGGACATTCAATGAATAATAATTCAGCGGGGCATTTGATAAGTCGGTCTGTTGCTTTTTTTATTTTCAGAGCGGGTTGTTGATGTCGGTGATCCGCACTCTGTCAGCTAGCGAAACCAATGACCAGCGTGATCAGGAAAAGGCCAAGCTCGAGAAGGAATACAAGAAGAGCGATCAGCGATTGGACGAACTCGTATCCAGGCGGTCTAATGAGCTCACGCAGGTTATGCAGGTGAGAATAAAAAACTGAATTCGGAACGAGTTCCTTACTTGGCATAGTCATATGCTTTAATTTTTTTAGACAGAGTTTCCGATTTGGCTGTGACCAAAATTACAGTACATAGGTGCACTACTATCATACTTTACTTACCCAAACAATCCATCGTTTTTCTTAGAGCATGTCGTTTCCTAAGGAAAGATTTTTATAATTTTTGGTTTTTATTTCCCATTATTGTTCTGATACTCTAAACGTCACTATCTACACTAAAATCAATATTTAAAAGCTCAGGGGCACATCACTTCATCAATAGAATATAGAAGATTGTTATTTTATTTTCATCCGGTTACGAATAGAGTCGGTACACAGAGCGGCCGAAAGCAACCTCTCTAGTCGAGCTCCGCTCGACGTCTGGGTAATACGATCGAAAGCCAAGCGTTATATTCGTAACATTCGGAGGTTTTTTTGGATTAATCAAAATATACAAACCAAATTTTAAAAATAGCTAGCCATTAATTTAAAACTCTAGTCGGGCTATTTATTTCGTAAAAAAAAAATGTTGTTGCCGCTGAAAATTGAGAGCATTTCGATTTCGATTTTCTGTAGAAAAACCAGACTACTTTTCAAAATTCTATTTCTACATAAGTCTTTTTAGTTACTTTTTCTTATTACAGGATTTTTTCAGCTCTATAATTAATTCTGTCGCGTCGCACTAGACGTTCAAAAATGGTACTATTTGTTGATTTGTGATCGGGCCGCGCCTTAATAACCATATATTTATGTCTTATTTAACTCGTTGCTTAACGCTCTATCTATTAATACTACCTTTAAAGCATATATTAATCTGTTTATTGCATATATTGTATCTTTTGTAATTGCCGAACTTTTGAAAAATATTCAGGATTCGTCATTTTTCTTCAAAAATTTTATCTCCTACTAAAATTGTGAATATTGAATCTATTTGCTTATTCTTCGCAATTATTACTGATTAAACTGAAAGTATGTTCGACCAGGTAACTTTTCATCTGTACCAGGTAACTTTTCATCTTGTTCTTATATTTTCTAACATTCGGGAAAATTCAAATTTTTCTAAGTTATATCATTCTGCTGGTAGTGAATTTAATTCATTGCAACGCTCGCTGCTTGGATTTGAGCAAAGCTAAATAGTATTCGACCAATCTCACTTTTAAGCACTTTATCAAAAATAATAGAGAATATAGCAAACGAAGAGGTTGGTTTATCAGAAAATGGCATCTTGTCTAAAAACCAATTCAATTTGAGGGAAGGAATAGACACATGAGAGGCTATCGCCAACATGACACATGAAATTGTTAGTAGCCCGGGCAAAAGTAGAAAGCGCTCGGCTGAATTCCTGGATCTAGCAGACATTCTAATTAGCTGTGAGTCCGTTACTCTAGCATGGTTTCAAAGTTACCTATCAGTCAGAATTAAAATTATGTCGCTTCGAGATTAGCTTCGGTAAAACACAATTAGACAATTCATTACTGAGTGTCGATGTCCAAAACACAAAGCTCCTTGCATTCTGTGTTAACGCGAAAGATCGCCCCCCATTAGAACACACTCACATTACCACTTGCATACTTGCATACAAAAGGGTCGACTAAAAAAAATATCTCGGTATAACTGTGAATAAGTTAAGATGGCAAAAACACATTGAGTCGCTCTCCTGCAAAGTTAGGAGGTTAGCATACCTTTTCAAAGAAATGACAAATATTCTAGGTCCAGGAACACTTAAAACTGGGTGCCGTGTTTCGGAATGGGCAGACGCGCAGAAAACTTCTCTCTCTCCTCGAACTAACGCAGAAGTAATTTTAAAAATTGTCGTGCGCAAACTGTATTTCCAGCCTCGAATGAGCTCTTTAATAGATGCAATGTCCTCGATACAAGACAATTATACATATAAAAGACCAATAAGATATCTTAAATTTAATGTATAGACTATTGCAAAGGTGATCTTGACCTTCTACCACCTTTGTACTTGTGGCCTGCAAATCTACACACACTCTAGATATAGTGATATTTTCTTTGCAATCACTTTTATTAATGCAAATTTAGATTGTATTTCCCAATGGTCTAAATTACATGATATCATTATAAATCTGTCAGCCCGAGACATTATTGTTGGCGGACAAAAACTACTATCATCGATAAATCACTTATATCTGCCTCGCTTACAAACTGACGGTGTAAGTATGCCCTCTTTGACCTAAGGCCACCTTGCAGCCAGCTAAGATGTGTCTAGCTGCGCAAGGGGTATTCTTACAGAGGGGACATGAACTATCCTCTGAATAGCTCCAACGAGCGATGTTACTGGGGTCTGGAAGAGTATGCCGAAAGCCATTTAAATATAACTTCAGCATCTCCGGTGTCCAGTCATACCTTACCTTCCAGTGCATTGAAGGAGGAATACAACAGTCTCCAACTGTCGTTCGGTCATTATGGAATTGAAAGCCAATAGCACGAGCCATACTGTTGCTGTCGTAATCTCCTCGCGAGAAGGATTTCTTTAGGTCCACATCGCCGATGGTCGTACTGCAATACTCAATTGCAGTGCCATTCTGGCTGATTCCAGCTAGAAACTTTCTGGAAGTATACACGGGCTTGTAGATCATTCGATCCACTGAGGCCACTTGCCATGTGCTTCGATTTTGCCGGATCCTTAGAATTAAACAGGTTTGAAGTTTTGGTTATTCTGGAGTTGGCATAAAGCAGAGGGCACTTTTAGAGTTAGCCCAAAATTGTGTCTGGAACTGAAGTGAGTCAAGGGGTCAGTCGGTTTGGCTAAGGACTACCAAGATTTTAAATTAGAATGTCGCCGGCGCATCCAGACGGGACTGTTGGGTTTTGGTGAAATGATAAATGACAAAGGGCCATGACAAATGAGAAGTTAACTATTTGTCATAGTTCCAAGCCTTTCTAGGTACGGAAATTAATAATGCATCTATTTTTGCCTGGCATCTACCGAAGTGCTCTATTACACGATGGAAGATATTAGAGCTCTTTTAGACCAATTTGGTGCCTGTTTATCTAAAAATGACTACCGAGGACCGACCTACGGTCATCGCTCAGTAATTAAATTACCACTTAATTGCATTCAGCGCATTCAAATTAGTAAGGTTTCCTACCCCGCATACCGTATGCAAGTTTGGGCCAAACGAGAGCATTTAAGGAGTAGGGTGCAGTTAGTTAAACTAATCTTGTAAAATAAAAGCTCCCCCCGTCCCTCTATTTCCAAACGTGATGGATTTATTATTATTACATTTTACAGACAGGCAGTATGATTGCTGATGTGTCTGAATTTAGCACTGAGTTTATTTAAAGTATTTTTCTTCTTAATTCACGTCTAATCTATTTTTAAATATGTTGACACTACACGCTTTCGCAGGTAAACCGTTCCACCGGTCCACAGTTCCGTTAGCTAGAAAGTCTTTTCTGGGAATGGTGTGGAATCATACTTACTCGAGTTTGAAATTGGGTCCTCGCAAATATCATGTGTGATTCCGCTTAAATATTAAAGCTAGCTCGGGGCAATTATAGTGTCCGTCGAGGATTTATAAGTCTCAATGAGGTCACCCCCATCCGACGATCCTCGAGTGTGGCCAGTCTTTCAATGTGCGGAGTCTTTCAGAGTACGCCAGCTTTTTAAAACCCATTGGCATCTCGGTCGTTCTGCGTTGAACTTTCTCGAGGAGATCTTCATCTTTCGCAAAGTGAGGATTCCAGAGCTGGAATCCAAACTCTAATATTGGTCTAATATAGATTTAATATAACGTCAAAAAAAAGGGTATAATCACCCCACTTCGGATGTAACGGCACTTACCCTAGATAGTACCGCTGTTGCATTTGTCTGCATTTAGCTTCATCGACCGACTTGTAAATTTGATCTAGGTCTTTGATATGCAAACGGTTTAGTGTCAAGAGAGATTTGCAATATTCGAGAGAGCTAGGCTCGAATGGATCTATTCTGCCTAAAGAGCGAGCTTCGAGTGGATTAATTGTGCCGTCAGGTGACGCAGCAAGAGGTGACAGCGGCGTTTAACAGGTTCGGCGTAATATCCGAATGCCAGCTGGTACCGCATTCGGTGAGGTCTGGCCCCCTGGTGAACG
Organism: Micropterix facetella; assembly: GCA_027564375.1. Lineage (NCBI taxonomy): Eukaryota > Metazoa > Arthropoda > Insecta > Lepidoptera > Micropterigidae > Micropterix > Micropterix facetella. The sequence continues at coordinate 18,725,368 of JAOPUG010000333.1, read as the reverse complement.
CCGTCGTCGCGGCTGGCCGCTACGCCGACGCCGCTGCCGTCGTCGCCGCCGGCAGTCGCGTCCCCGCGGCCACCGCTGCCGCTGACGCCGCCGTCGCCGCCACCGCTGCCGCTGACGCCGCCGTCGCCGCCACCGCCGCCGCCGCCGCCACCGCCGCCGCCGCCGCCGCCGCCGCCGACTTCGCCACGCCCGCCTTCTCCCGTCCGTCCTGCTCGCACTTCGCGTTTGTCACCTTCGCCCGCGGCGAGGATGCTCACGCGTAAGTACACCTGCGTTCTTATGTTTCTAAGGAAATACATCCAGCCGCTCCACAGTGCCGCGAGCTGTACGGCGAGGACAAAAATCATAACTCATTTTTTATGCTGTAAGAAGATATATTCTGTTTGCAATAATATAAGTGTTGACGAAATGGACTAATTAAGAATGAATTCATTCATTCGTTCTTGTTTCCCAGCAGTGTTCATGGAATTCCTAAGGTTAAATAAATATATACACGATTACAGTAAACTTGGCAGGGGGAAAACCTAAAGAACTTCGGCCCTAACGGTTTAGTGTCAAGAGAGATTTGCAACATTCGAGGGAGTTAGGCTCGAATGGATCTATTCGGCCTAAAGAGCGAGCTTTGAGTGGATTAATTGTGCCGGCAGGTGACGCAGCAAGAGGTTACGGCGGCGTTCAATAGGTTCGGCGAGATATTTGAGTGCCAGCTGGTGCCGCATTCGGTGCGTTATTGTTCCTCGAAGGATATTGCTTAAAACAGTAAAAGTCTGCGATTTCTGGGATCTCACCTGTATAATTTGAGAACCGCTGAATATTATATTTTTGAAATATACATTAATCTGGAGACCTACCTAAATACTACTTTTCATCCATACATATTTTCAATGCGTCTCTAAGGTAAAATTTAACAACGACAGTTTTATTACAGTTGCTTTTTATCTCAACGGTGTTTTTGGCGCGGCGTCCAGATCGACAAACGATTGGTCGATGGCCGAATAATGAGGAGACGCGCGATCCAATAACTGCACTCTTTAGGTAGCGCGTCCCGACGCCCAGCAAAGCGAGATTTGAACAAGTTGACAGTCGCAAAAGTTGTTTGATTCGGCGAGGTAGTGTCACACCCTCGCCTGAGGTGATTTTCTCTACCGAAATAAAATCGATTTAAGTGTACGACTACGCGCGGATATAGTTGTAGTTTGTAGCGCGGAATAGAAAATATCGATTGTACGGAATATTCCAACCTGTTAACATTAGTGTAAACGGCTGAATAAACCTGATTTTACGAACGTTTTGACCATAATTTGATCACCTAACCTGGATTTTCCTGGTGAATTCTTTAGTGTGCCTCGGATCGGGAAGATCAGAATCAGTGCTACAAAATCGATTTGTCCGCTGGAGTGCAAAGGAGTCAGCACCCTCCTATGGAACGAGAGCTCTGGTAAGAAAAAACGATTAAAATACAGTGCGCACGAATCTTTCCATAGCTACAGTTATAATCTGCGATAACGTGCAATCCATTGCATCTCTAGCCACAGATAGACTTGAGGCGCGTTGATATCGCGACCACTCACCACTGCACCTATATTATAGTATCTTGATTTTGAGAAAGATTTCATACTATCAACTGATGCTAGTCAATGTGCATTAGGAGCTGTATTTAGCCAGGGAGAAATTAATAAGGATTTACCAGTTTCTTATGCATCAAGAACACTGAATCCAGCCGAATTGCGATATTCTGTTATTGAACGCGAGTTAATGGCAATCGTATGGGCATGTAAGCATTTCCGTCCCTACTTATATGGATGTAAATTTATGTTGTATACAGATCATAAACCCCTCGAATGGCTCTTTAATATTAAGGATCCAGACAGTAGATTAGTTAGGTGGCAATTAAAATTAGCCGAATACGATTAACAGATTAAATATAAGACAGGTAAAGCGAATACAAACGCTGATGCTCATTCTTGTATTCCCGTAAATGTAATTACGCAATTATCTAGGGAAATAATTAATACATCTATAGATAATAATATAATAGAGTATTCAGAAAGATTTGTGTTACATCACAAACACAAAAATATATTGTATATCGCATCAGAAACGAATATACAGTCAAGTAGTGGAATATATGATGCCGTAACTCGTCTAATAGAGAAAGATGTTCCATCATTCCCTATTTTAAATAAAGCTGTGATTACAGAACTTGAAAGTGTTAGTATACCGAATCGCAAGTATTTTATGTTAAACAGTAGTTTAAAAAACCGCGATCAATTGTATCAAGATTTAGTTAAAAATAAAGATAAGATCCCCTAGGAGATATATACATTAATTTTATTGATAAAGTATACATAGACCATATTTTGAGTCTGATATTCAAAAATGAAACACACAGGAAATTTATAATTTGTAAAGGAAGCATAAAAGTGCCAAAAATAAGGGACATTCCAGATTTAATAAAGTCATTCCATACATCGGACGACAACTACCACAAGGGTATGATCGAAACTGTTAGAAAGCTAAAACAAGATATTACTGGAAAAATCTTACGAGAGATGTGACAAAATACATAAGAAGTTGTGAAATTTGTGCCAAAGCAAAAATATGTAGACAAAGTTTAAAAAGATCACTAACAATTACGGACACACCGGTGAAACCGTTTGATAAAATATATATTGACATCTTTGAGTACAATAAAGTGAAATATCTTACTATACTTGACGCGTTTACGAAATTTGCGCAATGCTATAAAGTAAAGAGAGAAACAACAAAAGAAATAATTCAGCAATTGACAATATTCATGTCACATTATCCGACCCCAACACAGATTGTAACTGACAACGGGACATGCTTTTCGAGCAAAGACTTTGACGAGTTTTGTAAGAGATATGAGATAGAACTAAGGTTCACATCCGTTCATCATGCGCAAAGTAACGCAGTAGAAAGGTTACATGCAACATTAGCAGACAGCCTTAGGTGCTATTCCGAGGAATATCCTACTTTAAAAGAGAAAACCATAATACCCATGATAATAAGAACTTACAATAATTGTCGCTCTTCTAGTACACACTTTACACCATTCGAATTAATTTACGGAGATTTGAACCTCCATAACTATGTAATGATTAATGAAAACGATCAAATAAAGAACAAACAAGAGACGTATCGTAGCGAATTGCAAAATTGGCAAAAGAAAATATATGAGATAGTACGTAATAACATACAGAAACACAAGGAACAATCGAAAAAGTATCACGATAACAAGTATAAAATTAATAATACTAACTATAAGATAGGTGATTTAGTCATGATTAAAAACCATGATACAAATAAACAACAACCGCGATTTATAGGTCCATTTAAAATACTAGGGCTATCTAATGAAACCACCGCTATTATTAAGCAAAATTTTAAAGCAATTCCTATTCATTTTGACAGAATGAAATTATATTTACCAGAGTCAAATGAAAATATAGATGAAAATTCAGACGAATCTGAGGATGAAACGTTATTTCCCAATTCGTTACAGAGTCCTGATTCTGACGGAAGTAATAGGACAAGAGCTGGCACCTCTTCATAATACCATAGGATTATATTATGAAAAAGAAAAGGACATCAAACTCGCTAACAATTATTGGAACCTCGTAATATATCGAGATATTAATTTGATCAAAAGTGCTTTCGAGAACGCCGAAAGAACAATGAGGCTATTAGAGAAACATGCTTTTAAGCCGGATACGCAATTTCATGATGAAGTACGCCACTTCGCGTTACCAATAAAGTCTCACTATACTATGTTAAAAACGCTATCAGTCACCCTTAATGAAAAAATAAATAACCTAGGAATGACGACATTCAGAAGAAAGAGATTTTTGATAAACGCCGCCGGATCGTTAATCAAATGGATTACTGGAAATCTAGATGCTACAGATGGCAAATATTTCAACGACGCCATTGACAAGCTAGAGAAAGACGATACAGAGACACAGGCCCTTATGAGAACACAAATGTCCATAACGACCAAAGTCATAAAGAATTTTAATAACACCATTCGAAAACTTATGTTAGACGAACAGAGTATTGAGAATAATCTGAAAGCCATACAAACTTTCACAAATGAAATGAAGAAAAAACTCAGTATTTGACGCACCAAGTAGCTATATTAAATGATTGCGAAACTTTACTAGAAATTTACATGTTACTTAGTAATGAAATTAATGGAATAGAAAATAGTCTAACATTTGCTAAGTTGAAAATACTGCATCCTTCGATAATATCATCGGTGCACTTACTAGAACAGTTGAAAAATATCTCCAATGTTCTACCTTCGAATGAAGCATTACCACTTGTACCAAATTCGCGTACATTAAATCAATTATCCAATTTAATCACGTTGAAAAGTTTTACCACTTCCAATCGAGTCGTGTTTATACTTAGTATACCTCTAACCAGTAATGAAGCGTATACTACATATCACTTATTTTCAACACCAATCCGACATCCTTCCTCGAACCTGTTTCACACTATTATACCCAAGTCAAAGTATATAGGTATATCACAGGATAACAGAGAATACATACGGCTGAGCAGCCTCGACGAATGTAAGCCAATAGAGGACAATATACTCTGTCTCGACCTATTGCCATTCCCCAGCGAAAATGCCCCTTGCGAAGTCAATGTAATTTCAAAATTGCAAACGGATCGATGTACACCTGCTATAATGGCGCTAGATGACTTCAATGTACAATCACTAAAGAAGAATAAATGGATAATCATCATTGCAAAATCAACTCCTGTAAAAATATCATGTGGAAACCACTTAAAAACCACTATGATATATGAAAGCTCAATATTAACTCTATCACAAGGATGCCAGGCCTACATTGGAACGATACAAGTTTCAGCTACGGAATATAATACTACAGTAAAAGATAATGATATCATTCCTATCATTCCTTTTGACTGCTGCAACGAGATCCCAGATAAGATCGACGAGCTCAAGATACAGCCAATACCATTAAGAAACATCAAACTGGACGAGTTTCATGATATTGAAAATAATATCAACAACTTCAAGGAACAACTGGACAACATTAGCCGCCAGACATTCCCGTATAAAAAATACACATACACGACAATAATAGCAATTACCTCCATAATAATGGTAATAATCTGTTATTGTTGTCGATGCCCGAGAAGGATTTTAAACTCGATAAGAAACCAAGGAAACGATGACCGCAATTCATTTTGTCCGCAAATTTTCAATCAATGTTCATTTGCGAAAGGACCACAAAGAAGAACCAGTTATCGTATCTCCGAACAGAGAAACGCAGACGAAGGAATCGCGCTGACTTCAACGACGGACATACAACCTGTCACGGAAGAAGCTCAATCCAAGCCGAGGAGAATCATCATGTGAGGAGACCTCGCTTGCGAATATATTCTCCAGTCTAGCCGAAGAGGTGTTATATGTGCACACACATATATACGACGCCTAGTACGTGCTGCAACACCTGCTTACCTGTTATAGACATTCTGCACACTTAGGAACAATACCACAAAGTGTACTTGTGTTTAAGTTAAGTGATGAGTGAAATCTAGTTTATCTACGAGAGCACACATCGTTGCAGATCATATAGAGACATTACGTATTAGTTAAGAAACGTATATATAAGCATAATAAATTTAGCAAAGACAAAAGGCCTCGAAGATAATTTAAGAGCAATTGTATAATCTATTTGCAAACGGCCAAACTAATATAACATTAAGATTTAGCACTTATTGCAAATGATATGCACACATAGGAATTAGCAGTAATTGCAAAGATTGCATGGATGTAC
>JAOPUG010000333.1:18704363-18719431 GCA_027564375.1 Micropterix facetella | reverse complement strand
TGTTCAATAAATATATATTTTTTTTATTATCAGCGATACTTTTAAGTGATATAACACAGTAATCTTGAGTTATTTTATTATTGTAATCTAAATTTTACTTTATTAAAAAAATATTAATTTATTTAATAATTAAAAAGCAAAATAAGATATATTAGCGTCCGCGCCAGAACAGTGCGCCAGACTAGTGACCACCAGAGTGAATGGCGTGTAATTGGAAGTGGGCCTTAAGCCCCCAGTGATTATTTCCTAGTTCTAAACCTAAAGAAATGGCTCAGGGGAAAGTCAAAAAAGAAAGTATTTTCTCCAACGAATCACCAGCGATGAAAAGTGGATCTTTTATGAGAACCCCAAACGCAAAAAATATTGCTCGTACCCTGGCCAATAAATTAAATCGACCTCAACAGCAACGCCTAAGAGAGACATCTACGGATCCAAGGTAATACTTTGCATTTGGTGAGCCCAAAAGGGTGTCATCTATTACGAGATGTCGAAACCGGGAGAAACCATGGGCGATCGCTATCAAGCTCAGCTCAAGAAAATGAGCGATGTGGTGAAGGTAAAATGACCGGAATACGCCAAAAGGCACAGGTAATTTTTCTGAAGCAGATCAAGAACTATGTGGAAACACTTCGCTGGGACATACTCCTCGAGATCCCGGTTGGTTTTCAGTCCCAAAAATCCCAGGATTGAACTTGACTAATCCCAGTTTTTCGGGATTGCCAGAAAAAGGTCTTGTTTGCGTTTCATTACGTCTTGACTATAACCTTCTCGAGATTTCATTCAGGGCACTTTATTACGACAAAAACATCCAAATCAACATAAGGTACAGTGTACAGACCATACAACACAGTTACACAACATACAACAGAGTTCCTCCTATTTGCTTCAAGACAATAGGCTATAGAGGAAATCACCTCATACCAAGAGGGGTATGCTGACACTAGACTTGTTTCTAGTTACTGCACAGGCTGTGGTTATGAAGCAAATAAAGAGTATTGTTAAAACATAACAATGAAACGGAAGAGGAAGAGCGATCAGGATCAGCATCGCAAACAGATGAAGAACCAATACAAAATATACCCCAACTGTTATTGATACTGAAGGAAATGTTACAGCTAGAAATTGATAAGAGTATGGAATCATGTCAGATTTGGTCAAAAGCATTAGAAGTGTAATGAGCCTATTGGAAAGTGGAGGAGTTTGTGGATATCCCTTAGAGTTAGCATATAAATATCTATTGTCTGTTGCTTCAACCAATGTAGAACCGGAGTGAGCGTTTTCAGCCGCTGCTTTTATTCACAATAAACTAAGAAGCAAGCTTGGACATGAAACATTAGATGATTTGATGTTTGCGCTTGCATTTTAGGAATTCCAAATGTCTCTAAAGGCAAAAAACATTCCACTACAATACCCTTCTCAATAATGGAGAAAGCTTCGAATTGGGTTCTGGAGGTCGATACGGTCTCTAAACAATATCATTTCCCTTAAAGTCTCGGATGCACAGCCCTCCGTCCAGATATAACTATTTACTCCCCATCTTGAAGATGGCCCTCACTGTAGAATTAACCGTTCCATGGGAATCAAATATCCCAAAAGACCACGAATACAAATTAAATAAATACCATGATCTCACAAATGCCGTCACTCGGAACGGCTTCACTGTTCACCTTCACACGGTGGAAGTAGGCGCTCGTGGCCTCCCAGCCAAATCTTTATTCCACCTATTTAAGGATCTTAGTTTCTCCAGGAAAATAATTAACTACTTCTAAGAAAAAAATCTAAAATAGCAATTTCCGCATCTCAAATTGTATGGCTTCGAAGGGGGAGTGAATGGGTGGTGAGGTGGACACTCACATGTGGCAAGACAGCTATCCTAAACCTACTACAGCCGGTCGTTAGTCCGGAGTCCACCCCTCACCCCCCAGAAGTGAAACAATAGTATTATGATGGGCCCGACCTTAGTCGGTGAATTCCATGGCAACTCGTTTTGTGTTACATACAATTAAGTACATTTTATTGTGTCTACTTTTTATGTAAGCAACTTTGATTTTTATTAGTTTATTATCCAGAAATACTAATTACCTTATAAAAATAAACGATCTAAAGAAAATACATAAGTGTATCTTCATTTCAGTCCATTTTAAACTCATGGTGGAACCCCGGGATAATCCAGGGGTCCCGGAATAACGCTTCAACAATCCCGAAATCCCGGGATTGATAATGATGCTCAGGATTGTATTCACTAGTACTACCACATCCGCCGTACTCTCCAGATATTGCTCCATCCTACTACTATTTGTTCCGCACGATGACCCATGGCCTTTCCAAGCAGCGTTTTCAGTCTTTCGAGGATATCTAAAAATGGCTGAATTTGTGGATAGTCTCCAAGGATGAAGCCTTCTTCCGTCGGAGAATCTGTCTCTTGACAGAAAGATGGGAGAAAATCATAGCTAGCGATGGGCAATACTTTAAACGAAATGTACTTTACAATTTGTTTCGAAATCAATATTCATTTTCATTAAAAAAATCAAAGTTTCAATTCAAGGTTCCAATATTTCTAACATAGCTTAGTTGCACTTCCTAAAGACGCAAGCCTTAGGCAAGTAGGCCGTTTGTCCATTCTAGAGTGAGGTTAAGAAAGATAGAGAGACGAATATTAAGATTATTGATGCTCACCGACGATACCGCGTTCAAACACGTGCGTCCTCTGTCCTTTGCCATCCATGCTCATACGGTCGATATGTATGGAGTTCTTCTTACGACCGAAAGCGACAAACATTATTCTGAAATACCGAAATAAACTCGGGTTATATGATATCGAAGCATATCGCAGTTATTAGTAGTAGTAGTCATTGAGACAAAAACAGATAGCAGATCGGTGCCTCTAGTATTGAAATTCCATGAAAACAGAATACGAGGTATGCTCGAAAAGAAACCAAACTTTTGCTAAAACATATTTATTGCTAATTGTAAACGTATTTATTGCTTTACAACACGTTAAGCACTGTCCCCCTCAAAGTAGTCCCCTCTCCTGGCAATAAACCATTCCCATCGTTTGTTCCATTTTTGGAAAACCTCCTGGAACGCACTCTCTGGGATGGTGCGCAGGTCTCTGTCCCATTATCCTAAATATCCTCTATAAATTGGACGTGGCATCCTTTCAATGTAGTTTTAAGTTTGTGAAACAGGAAAAAATCTACTGGGGCTAGGTCCGAAGAATAAAGTGGATGGGGCAGATGTTTTGCTTCTAGATAGCTGCGGACATCGAAGTCTGGTTTTGCAACAATTCAGGCCTCTTGTGCATAGCATCCTTCAAACGCTCTAGAATTCCCTGGCAGACTTTCCTCTTTACTATCTGACCATGTGGTACAAATTCCTGATACGACAATACCTTTGCAGTCAAAAACACAACTATCATCACTTTGACTTTGACCGATTCATGTGTGTTTTTTTAGGACAGGGAGATCCTTTGCCCAATTGTTAAGCAATTGAAATCTCTGTGAAAGTTTTGCCAAGTTTGTAGCAAAATTTCACACACAAGCTGTTCTTCAAGCTCTTTTGTTGACACTTCGGCACTAATCTGACGAAAATCTTGTGCACATGTCTTCAGCAGCTGTAGCTCACCAACTAACAGTCAGAGCGAAATGTGGAAAATGGCACTGACAGTTTCTTGTTTAAACCTGTCACTACATGCGCTCAGTAGCCACAGCGCGCTTCCTCTGCTGGTTGGCGCGCTATTTTAAAAGTTCGGTTTCTCTTTCAAGACACCACTCATATATCACTTCTGAAGATATATGTGAGAATCACAGTGGAGTGAGAAGCAATGGTATAGGATATCTTGATCATGTTTCGTAAAAGGTAAAATATGGTATATCGTTGTGGGCTAATAATGTAAATATAAAATATATGTTTATACTGCAAAAAAGAGTGGGGGAGACAGATATATTAATATTGTAAAAAAGTGTGGAATCAAGACAAGAGGCATAGGACAAAGGGAATCATGTAAACCTCCATTAAAACACTAATAACTGCCTTAGAAATAAAAATATTCTTAAAATGCCGTTGACCAGGTGTTTAACTAAACGCGTTTAACAGCCGTTTAGCGCCTACACAATTAAGCTGAGAAATAAACGCCTTCTAAGCTTTATTAAACTAGACAACCAATTCAGAGACAAGATAGACTTTTTACCTAGGCCGATTTTTGTCAAGTGGTGGACAGATGTTGATTGCATTCGAGTCGACTTTGTTTCCATTGTACTGATTATGACATGATCGCATTAACTAAATATGACGGGTGATATTATATTGATTTAGATGTTGAAATATACATATTGCTACATTATAAATGGGCATTATTTGATACAATAATTTATTTAATATAAATAAATGCAAAAGTCGAAATTTTAAGTCGACTCGAGCATCGCGCATAAGTCGATGGTATTTCTTGATTTGCACATTGCCACAAAAAAAGAAAGCAACGCCATCTATCAATGTCATGTCACAACGCTAGGGGGAAATAGTCCTTTTGGATCTCCAAGCAAATCAATCCTGAGCCAGTCCGCTATTGCTCGAAGGTATGCCTTCGTAAAACGGTATTTCAGTTTAAAATCAAGTCGTCGAGAACAAACGGATTAAATCGCTGTTGATAGTTCTTCCGACGACGCACACGCCTATTTGCCTAGGCCTCGGCGGCAAACAGCCTACCCATGACTTCCAAGTCCTCCATTTATCTAACTTCTTTCAGCGCATCACAAAATTCTTCCATATCGTTTGATTTTAATGAATAATCGGAAATCTGACAGATCGCAACGAAATGGTTACGTTGATGTTCAAACCCGAACGCATCCAAACAAACGTCAAAATATCAGCTGTGGTCAGAGGGTCAGCCATTTTATTCGCCTAAAATGCCCTAAAACTGGCACCGTCTGGTGGTTAACGGCATTTTATCGTCCATACATTGCTGAACCCTGTTCGACGTCTGGTAAACGCAGGGTTAGCTTAAAATGCATTTATTTCTCACATTATTTTTTAAACGGCCGTTTTACTCGTGGTTTAAACTTAAAATGCGTTTATTTCTAAGGCTGTAAATGTATTAATTACCCACGAATTAGAAATATGCACAATTCTTACATTAACTATACAATCCAAATAAAATAACTTGTAACGCCACTGGCGACGGATAGAAGGTCGCAGCGAAGTTTTTTGACAGATTAGGAATGTTGACATACGCTAAACCGAGTCCGGTAGAGCTTATCAACAAGGAAACCCCGCGTTATCAAACGTCAATCGTTGACGTCTTTTTATTTTTGTCGTATTTATTAATTAATAATTTATAATTTTTCTAGTGTGTCGTAAGCACCGTTTTTAAAACCTCGGTGTATCGATTTTTAAAGTAAAATACTCGGTGAAATATGTCTTCACAGAAAAGAAAAATAACGAACGAACATTGGTGAATAAATCAATAAATTGTACTTCATAACCGAAATTTAGTATATATAATTTAATATATTTAACTGAGACAATTCTCAGCAAACCATTGTTATCATCCGAAAATGTGATTAATATAATAATATTACATTGATATTGATAACAATAAGATTAATTAGTTTTACGACGAAAATAGGAAACGGATATTGTCCTCTTGGCGTCTGCATGATATAGATAACAATAAAATTAATACATTTACCATGTGGCGATATTGTACGATATTATATAGCTGAATCACTACATTAAGATTATGAAACTTGATTGTTGTTTGTTTCTACTTATTTTTGTGAAACTTTACAATGGGTGGTTTTATAATCATATGACAATATCATATAATCAACCCTACTATGAAGTGTTTATATGTATGTCGATGTAAAATGCGTGAAGTGTGTGTTTTGTTATTGCACTCGATCGACATAATTTACTATCATTGCCCTCCGAATGTCAATGACAAGGTTAGGTTAGAGCTGGAAGGCTCCACTCTCACTCATATTAAATGTGGGTTTACAGAAGAATGCTTGGCATTTCGTGGCAGTGATAAATCAAATGAATAAGGGGAATGGAAAATGAAATGAAAGGAAACTATAGAAGTACTCACTATCATCAAAAGCGAAAATTTCAATACTTCAGACACGTAATGAGGGGCTCGAAATGCAGAATATAGCTAATAGTTTTACACACATGTTTTCGGGACACATACATATACACAATTCATAGTACAGTTAGTTGTAAGAGATTGTTGTATGATAATAAACCCGCCCATTGTGAAATTTCACAATAAAGAGTAGAAACAAACAAACTAGTAATATAAGAGAGAATCAAAGATCGTTGACCGTGGTGGGGGGTTGCCGGGAAAGAGTGCGAGCGGCGAGGGCCCGTCTTGCCGCATGCGGCAATCTTCTGCGCGTACGACGGGCTGATCTCAGACGCCTTTGGGCTGATTCCAGGCAACATAAACACGCACTCGATATGCTCACACAAATGTACGTCTTAATATTTTTAGCCATATTTAGATCCCATTTTATTAAACTATTAATTCCTCCAGCGAACATTTAGTATCTGTGGACAAGGAGATATCAAAGCATTTATCTCGTGGTTATTTCTTGAATGCTGCAACAATTTTACAATCGGCGCTGAAAACTGCTAATACAAATTTAGCAGAAGTGGAGGCTTTACAACATCTTAGGATGGAGCTAGAGGTATATTTTGTTTTTGTCAGAACAATGATTTGTCTGATTGGGATTATAAGAATTAAAAATTATGGGAATAATCCTATAATAAAATTCTTAAAACTATTCATGAATGTCTACTTTCAGAATAAGAAGCAATTGTTGGTCGAACGGGTATCACTCGCTTTATCGGAGGCTGTTTATAAGGCTGATCTAGATAGTTTAAATCTAAGACGTCAAGGAAGTTCGAGAGATAGAACACAAGCTGAAATCATTCCTTTTAAGGTTGCAGGTAACATACTTAAAATGTACCTAATTTGCTTTAAGAGGCAATCCTTAAATATACACATTTTTGTTCTAGAACTTCCGAGGTATGAAAGCTTATCGGATGACCAGATGCAGGACATCACTGCGGAATTCGAACAGAGTTTAGCAGAAGAGGATAAAACTATGAAGTTAAACATGGCAATATTGGTGGAATCTCTGGCTGTTCTTGATAAAATAAAGGAATCGACGGAGGTGACTTTAATTTTATTTATAAAAAAATCGCTTTAGCGGATAGAGTAAATTTTTAAAACTCGTCGTGTCTTGCTTTTGCCGATTATCCGATATTCATCACCAAGAGCCCCAAACAGCCTTCTTAACGGCTACAGAAAGTGGATCTATTCTATGACTGGTATAAAGGTGTATAGGATGTATAAAGGTGAAGCCCTCTAAAGATTTTGACTTAGACTTGCCCAAATACACAAATTTTATATAATGACCCCAAATTGGTCTATAAGGGTGTTAATATCTCCCTTATTGACCACAATAGTCATTTTAAATTCCTCTGCAGGAAATCACTCATCCGGGCAAAGATCTATCTGCCGATCATGTAGTAGAAGAATTTAATAGTTGTCTAGCAACATTTTTATTATTTTCCATGCCAATTTCTGGTACTCGAAAGGCTTGGAGATATAACAACTACTTCACTGCTCATTTGTCATATCCCTTTATCAGGTACAATTTCACCAAAATACAACTCCCCTCTCGATGGGGCCGTGCAGCTCGGGTAATATGGCCAATCCTGTTAATTCAGTCGACCCGACTCGCAGCTCAACTCCCACCCAAGGCAGTACCACCTCGGGCAGCCCTGGACGGTTGATGTATTGGTCGGTTTATTGGTTTTGCTCGACTGACAAATTGCCGGAGGGATCTGTAAGCGTAATTCTTCTTAAGACGCAGGGGTGGGTGTCGACATGTCGTCACCTATCCTTAGAAACGATCTGTTGGCCACCCGATTTTGGGATGCAGACCGAATACAGGGTGCCACGGATCTGTGATATTTCCGAATTACGGAATACAGCGTTATTACGATTGGTAGTCGCGCATGGGAATTTTGAGCCCGGAACCAAAAGTGCGGATGGAGAAATCTTTCTAAATTTGGTAGTGAGGGCACGAGGGTAGCCCACTGGGTTTGAAAAGTCCCAGTGCCTCGTGGCAAGGAGTAGGGCTCTCACGAGCAATGGCGTAGTTGGATTGTGGATTGTATGGTAAAAATTTCTTTACGCTCATCTCGAGGTGATATAACTGCCCTCTGATAATATAACTGCGCTCTAAAACTGCCTTTTCTGTTTTATCCTAACTCCAGAATAACCAAAACTGCAGTTCTGTCCAATTCTAAGGATCCGGTAATAACTAAGCATGCAGCAAGTGGCCGTAGTGAACCAAAGACTTCCACAAAAAGTTTCTTGCTAGAATCAGACAGAATGGCACTGGTCTAGGGTATGGCAGTTAAACCATGAGCGATGTGGACCTAAAAAAGTCCCTCCTACGAGGAGATTACGACAGCAACAGTATGGCTCATGCAGTTGGCCTTCAATGCCAGAATGACTGGACAACAGTTGGAGACTATTGCATTCCCCCTCCAATGTATTGGAAAATGATGTTGTATGACTGGACACTAGAGATGCTGAAATTTTATTTAAATGCCTTTCAGCATACACTTCTAGACCCCAGCTCGTTCGAGCTATTCAGAGGATAGGTCATGTCCTCTTTGTAGCAATACCTCTTGTACAGCTAGACATATTTTGGCTGGCTGCAAGGTGGCTTTAGAACAAGGACGATATACTTACTGCCATAACAAAGACCTTGCTGTTTTCCGCAAGGTAATTGGCCTCGCAGTGGCTCGTGCCAACAAGGGTCTTATAGTACCCTCTAAACCACCTATACAGTTTGTGTGGGATAGCTCAAAAGGCAAAAATCTTCCACTACAAAACCTTTCTCAATAATCAAGGAAGCTTTCGGATTGGATTCTGGAGGTCGATTCGGTCTCTAAACATTATCATTTCCTTGAAAGTCTCGGATGGACAGCCCTCCGTCCAGATATAACTCTTTACTCCCTATCTCGGAAGATGGTCCTTATTGTAGAATTGACCGTTCCATGGGAATCAAATATCCCAAAAGTCCACAGTGCAAACTAAATAAATTCCATGATCTTGCAAATACCGTCACCCGAAAAGGGCTTCAATGTTCACCTTTACACTGTGGAAGTTGAGGCTCAAGTCCACCAGCCAATTCCGTGTTTCACCTCTTTAAAGATCTCGGTCTCTAGGAAAATAATCAACTCCTTGCTAGAAAAAATCTAGAACCGCGATTTTATGGCTTTGAAGGGGATAACAGGATGCGGCGAGACAGTTGTCCTAAACCTGCCGGTCGCCGTTCCGTTTATCATTCCGAAGTGTAGAAATAATATTACAATAGTTCCACTCCTCAGGTCTGTGAGCTCAATGGCAGCTTTGTGTGTGTTTATTATTATAGCAGTAAAATAAATGATATCTAATTATTTATCTTCGCAGAATCTCAAAGTGCAAATTCAAAATGAGCTGCTTCAGATCATTGCGACGATATCGCAGCAGGTGATTGATTTCGGCGCTGCGCAGTTCCCGATTGCAGCAAACGGCCCTACTGGCCAGACCGCACCGGACATAATTATATCTAGCAAAGTGGACGATCAAGTCGATCCGCAGTACCAGCTCATAGTGGAACTGCTTGCATCTTTATTAGAACACTTCAAGACGGTGGCGCAGCGTCAATCGCTCTTATTAGGCATATGGGAAAACACCATCATAAAGTACAGAGTGGAGAACGTGAAATTATACACCATGCAGCATTACTGGAATCAAGTGCAAGCAATGGTAAGAAATTCTTCTCGCATTCCTCTCAGCACTTTCTGCGGTAAGATAGACCGGGGCAAAGATTAAATAATATTACTAGCATAAAGAGTCCTCGCTACATACAGGTGGCATTAACAAAGACATCCTATCCCCTCTGATTTCAATGCAATCAAGGTTTGTCATTGAGCCTGTCGCAATATAATTACTAGATATGTTGTGGTTGCGATGTTATTTGCAGAGTGAGTTAGGTACCTTATGCATTGGGATGGAAAGAGAAGAACACTTTAGTTGTCATCCGCATACTTGTGAATGAAATTATTCAAAAATAAATTCTCACTTTTATGTTTCTGTTTCAATTTTAGTGAAATTAAAAAAAAACTGCTAATGCATCATGTACAAGTGATGGGTGGTTATATTGGAGGGAGTGTCTCATGGCGCTTCATATCAAACTATCGCTTGAATATAGAACATTATATTCCTAGTCTTAGGTCTACAGTTTCAATTGTCCCTTTGTTTCTATCGTCTCCATTCTACCTTGCCTAGTAATTTTATCATCGATTCATCCTAATAATTATGATTTTTTTAGCTTCAACTGCTACTCACCGATTATCTGGACATCCAAAACCTATCTCTGAGCTCGCAACGCCCTAACTTTGCAGAACAACCCGTCAGCACTGATATCAACTTCTATTTCGTGAAGAAAAAATCACAGGCGTAAGTGTGAAGCGAATTAATCTTTCGGTAACTTCACAATGGAATGGTTCTAATATCGTTCACTTTTACAGGAAAAGAAAAGTGCGTCTTTTTAAATTCAGCAATTCGGGGGACGCGGTGGAGCGCGACACTAACAACTCCGGTCCGCTCACGTCTGGCGCACGAGGAAAGACATATCACTTGGTCTGTCGACCGAAACCTGACAATTTGCCTCACATTTACCATATTCTGGAGCTGTTCATGACAGAAATCGAGGCGAATAGCGGGTAAGGCACTTTTTAATAAGCCAGAGAATGACATGAAAGTTTTTCCTGTTTTCTTGACGATGCTGATCATCAATGGTTAGTCTGAAAGTAATAGTTGTTCTTAAAGGGCTCGTCAATGAGCTTCAATAATTGCAACTTGCTACAGACAATCTTGCTTATAACTATAGTCCAGCAAAATTTGTCATACTTTTGTTGCAATTAATTGTACATCAAATACAACAAATAAAACTATGTCAGTGTCGTAGAGTATCGCAGAACATGTGATGAATCGCAATCGCGGTAGGCGGCTGAGTGACGAAGGAGACACACCTATACAGGAGAGCAAGGAAGATATAAATATTGCCTGTACATGTTGCAGTATAATAAACTAGCACTAGCAATCTAACTGGCTAGACATCGTATGCATATGGCTAGATCCAATATGGTTGCAATATCATCGAGCTACACTACACTGTACGATTGCAGCAAGTGTTGTACGATATTGCAGCTATATATTGTCAATAAACTCCCATGGAGGATCGAATGGTTCTATACAGCTTGGGCCTGATGGCCAGATTGTATTGTTGGCCGGCCCAACTCATGGCCAGGCTCCCATCCGGTAGCCTCTTGGAAGAGGGAACTACCTTGAAAGGCCTCAGTAAACTTTGCTTGTGGTTGTAGGTAGTAGTTGTGATTCGCAGTGGGAGTTTGGAAAGGTATGTTTCCTAAGGCAGCGGGGGAGCAGCCTGATTTCACTTATCCCTAGAAATGACCCGCTGGCTACCTGATCCCGACTGAATTTTAGGCAAAGGGCGCCACGGGCTGACAACGAATTTACTGCTAACATCAGAGAGATCTGCAAGTAGCAACTTCGAACGGAAACCAGACTATTGGACTGAGAAATCTGTCCAAATATGGTAGGCAGGGCTCGAGGGGCCCAGGGCTCTGGGACTCCTGTTCCATTGCCTCGCAGTTTGAGGTTGGGCTCTACCTGACTTGTGCTGAGCTGGGATCAGTAGATCGTCTTCACAAAGTCTGCGACTTACTTGAGGGCGGCAGAGTGTATTTTGGCTATTATAATAGTGATTAATCATATATACACAACCATAACATTAATATAACGATGTTGTGTTGATTTGAACTTGGAGACTTAAAATCGCTGTATCTCATCTGGATAGGCTCTAACACCCGCATCTATAGTCGATGCTTAAGTAATGCTCGAGTACCTATTTTCATTCTATAGTTGACTCATTAATGCCTAAAGAGTGGATCAAGCCAAGTATCCCATGGACAATTCTTGAGCAATGCTTGGAATGCGTCAAACTCGTCACTCTTTTCGTTCACCTAGTTTATGGCGTATTTTTGTCTATTTCCTTGCCTTATGGCATGTTTTTAACGACCTTCCACCTTTGATTCTTGAATTTTATTTGTTTTACTATTACATTGGAAATTTTGTGGATATTTTAACGACTTGGCCGGATTTTGATTGAAACGCCAAAATGGTAAAGCAAAATGGCGGTCGATGATGTGTAATAATTTTTTCAATGGCTGGCAATAATTTAAAATGCAGATGCAGAATGTAGCTAATATGTTGGAAGAACACACTGACAAGAGAAAAAACATTGGGAATATAGCAAAGCTTTTTAACACGAAATATAAAATTTTAGTAATTTATTTAGGAGCATATGCTCCGTTTTGTGGCCAATACTTTTACGTATCTTGCCCGACTAAACGAAAAGAATCCCGACTGCTTGAGTATGCTTAGGGAAGTTGACTGTCTATAGAACACATCGATGCTTAAGCATTAGCCAGTGCTTGAGCAAAGCTTGCTTAAGGAATGCCCAAGCACTCGACTATGGGACTCCAAATCACTTCCTTACAACACATAGCATTTCAGAGACCCAGCATGTTATTAATGTTAAGGTTGTGGCCCCATCTAATGTGGACAAGCTCTTAAAAGCTACAATGTTGTTTTTAGGCGAGGGGAGTGTTCTCTTCGTGTATTCATTGCTGATTACATCAAGACGACCGAAGTGGAAAGACTGCGTAACGATATTCAGAACACATTTGAAGTAGCTTTTAATGAACCAGGTGCGTGGAGAGAATTGGTCTTAGCGCCGCCTCTAGACAATAGAAATAATGGAGGAATGATATTTAAGGTAAGAACATTTATTCATTTTCACTTGAATTTAACAAAGGTGAGTGAGGAAATAGCTGGCCGCCCAAATACAAACGCTTGTTGCCCATTATCCTCTCTTCTGATCGCCAAAGCTGAACACGAAGAATCTGGAAGTGTAACATTAGTATTATCACCGTTTTCTGCAGGTTGTCTATGGACAGTCTTCAGCAGTATTTGTTAGTAGGTTCTCTAATGGATTACTTTGTCTACTTTTGATTTGTTTCCTTTCACTTGTTTTTAGCTCCGTTAATATTGCTGTTTTCCAAAATTTTATTCAAAAATCCAGTAAGAGCATTCAAGGAGTGAGTGAACATAAGTGCGTTTAGCAGTTAGCTAGTGTTAGCCTTAGTTAACTGGGTTTATAAGTTTTGGTGAGTTTTTTACTCGTCTGCGCCTGAGCCTACTTCGTCTACAAGTATATTCTAGTTTTGACCTGCAGCATCAACCGATTTTCCACATTGAGGTCTTCGTGAAACAACGAAAACAGAAGCACTGCAATTTATGACCATAAAATACAATAATTTTACTTTAGGCAAATCTTGTCTAAACAAAATTTGGCAAAAATTTGTACACTTGTTGCCGCACGCTTGCGGTTTACCCTCGAGAACAACAGCGCGAACATCAACAATAGCAACTTTTTTTACGGTCCGTATCTGCTGGAGAACTTCATCCTTTGTTCGAGAACTTCCTCCTTTATTTGAGAACATTTTAATTATGAATACTATTGCTATAAAATTAGATACTAATAAATTTATCTGCTAAATCCTAATTGATTATTTACTCGAGGCAACTGCATTTGGAGGATTCTACTTTGATATAGGTTCAATGAATGTATGGTTATTTGATAGTGGTATTGACAAATATTTAATTTTATTGTATTATTTTAGTGCTCTTAGATATGCCAAATTCTGAATGTTTATTGCCGATGCGGAAGGAGTTTTGTGGACACAAGCCTTTGTGGAGACTGAACGAAAGATTCCTTTCTTCTATTACTCTGACAACGGATATAATTTATGCTTCTTCTATGTTTCGCTTATGGATCCCGAGTGGGTTTTGGCCTACGACTGACATCTCTGCATTTAATTGAATAATTGCGCATGCACTAGTTTTTCAGTCGGTATTCATATACCCTTTTTACTCCGTTGCTAAGGAAGAGTTTCTCGGGGTTTCGGATAAATCTGTTCCTTTCCAGATGGAAGCGATGTTCATTTACACAGTTGGCGATTCGGATCGAAGAGGAATAAGGGCAGTAATTTCAATTTGCAATATGAGATCTCTTCGTTCATATGATTTCTTCAATTTTGGCAATTTAGTTTTCACTCATGTTTTCATGAGGTGTTTTGGATTTTGACTTTTTGCCTGAAAGAAATATTTTTTTATATTAGGTGATTTTTTGGCCTGTCTGTAGTATTACATAGGACGGGTCATGTAGTCTGATGCATGATCTGCGTTTGTTTGTCCGTATGTCCGAAGACTTCGCAGGTGGCAGTAAATTCGATCAGAGTCCTGCAGATGCTGCTACAGGTGCATCCTGGTTTATTTGGCCTGGAGGAGGATCTGACCTGATCTGAATAGGTAGAGTAAGCATAGCGTAGCTGGGTATTTTTGGAATCGTGGTGACAAGAGAAATTTGTTTGAATAGGTTTTAAGCAATTTTGGATAATTGAGGGGTTACCAATCGAGGGACGGGCCAAAGTTACCGATTTATATTGTTACTTTTCCTGTCATTTGATGTTAGGTCAACAATGAAGGGAAATTGCAGTGTGCAATCTAAAGTCGTATCATTCGAAAGCACGAACACAAGTCGAGGTGGCACTATGAATTAATGCATGAATATTTTATCGAAAAGTGAAAGATTGCCATCGATAAAAACATGTTGCCACTAAGTGAATGTCCGCATTAAATAATCCGCCTCCTCGATGGAAACATCGGAGGCGGCGTATATAGCAAAAATGTCCATGCTATTGGCGAGGAACTTATTCCAGCGGCTAATATAACGATAGGAGAAAGTGCGGGGATAGTGATTTGGAAGAACGACACCTCCAGGTAGAGATAATGAAAGGAAAATGGCTTTGCAGTGCTGCTGGGGCGCGTGGCGCGGCGTAGGTGGCGCTGCAGC
>JAOPUG010000333.1:18683205-18697898 GCA_027564375.1 Micropterix facetella | reverse complement strand
TAATAAATTTGGAAGAATAGTTAACATTATGTGTTTTATTGACCATTTCCCGGTACTTTCTTGACAGAGTAGTATACCCAAATATGTTATCACCAAAATTACGACACTAATATTTTTTGTTTACATTATTATCTTGAATATTTTCTTCCGCAAACATGATTCAGATAGAAGTTTTTTAAAAAAAACAGGCGGCTTTTACTAAGATAAGCGAATCCTGCTCTCAGTATCCGTTTGTATTTGATATTTTCCAATGATTTTCACAATATAATCGAATAAAGAAATGAACATTTTGAACCTAGTCATAAATGCTGCTTTTAGAAATGGTTGGATATAATTTTGTTGCAGTACATCTTCCACGGTTTGGGCGAGATGATGTCTGCGGCGATTTTGTCATGTTGTCAAGAAGGCTGGCTGGGAAGAGCGGGAGCAACGGCTGCAGCCTCAGCCCTGCCTTCTCAAAGACTGGCATCTCTCGGCCATTGTTTGGCCGCCGTGGGGCAGCCGCCGGATGGTCTGCATCGCGCCGCTCTCTATCTCGATATGCTCACCGTGTCTCCCGATGTAAGTACTCTTAATCTCGCTCATCTTAGTTTCAGAACTATTCCACATAGTGGGATCTTTCAATACCACATTTCACAGTGATTTAAATATCTTCCACCGTTGTACTTGCCACGAAAAGAATGATATTTAGGCCATACAGAAAGTTTCTGGATTCTGATAAAGTAAAACACTTATAATGGTTATATTGTATTTACTGTTTTTCAAAGTATTCTCCAACTATTTATACGCTTTTTTATTCTTTGAAACCATTGGAAAAAGCAGTTGGCCCAGTCTTAGAGGTCTCCTGGATGGCTTCTCGGAACGCTATCTGGGGTCCTGAACCGTGTACCTAGAGTTTATCTTTAATTTTTGGAAACAAAAAGAAATCGCAGGGTGCAAGGCCTGGACTGTATGGGGGATGCATCATCAGTCTCATGTTTGAGGTCTTCAAAAATGCCGTTGCCATCTTAATGGAGTGGGTGGATGCTTTGTCGTGATGGAGGACTACTGTGCTGTGAGGACACTTTTCAGGAACTTTTTTTTAAAACACTGCGCAAGCAAATGTTAATGTACTGCAGTCACTGTTCGTTGGTTTTTAAGTGAAATTGACATGTTGTCTTGCTAAAAAGAGAAGCAACCATTATTTTAATAGTGCTTCGATCTTTCTTGACTTTCGTAGGCAAATCCTCCAAAGAAAAGACCCACTCGTCGATTGACTTTATTTCAGGTTCGTAACAGTACACCTAGCTTTCATCTCCTGTTACGATAACATATACTGCTATTGATTGCCCTCCGTCATATTTTTTTATCATTTTATCACACCAATATACATGCTGTTGTTTTTGAACTTCTGTTAACCCATGCGGTATCCATCTCGAACAAAGCTTCCGAATATTCAAGTGTACATGCAACATATTTTGCATTTGGCTCATACCAATTTTCAAATTTGTACAAATTGGTTGATATGTAATTTTTTTATCCGATTGAATTAGTTGTACAGCATTAATGGTAGTGTCTGTTACCGCTGTCGCTGGCCGGCCTTCGCGTGAATCGTCTTGAAGATGAATATGCCTATGTTTGAATTCATTATACCAGAAGTACACAGAGCTACAAGATGGGGCTTCATTCCCGAAATCTAATTGAAGTACTTGGCAAATTTCTTGTTGACAAACCACAGCGAAAATCGTAAAAAATCATACATGGAGGAATTTCTCCATTTAAATCCAACATTAAGTAAACATGCAATTTTCAAGATGGTGTCACAAAGATAAACAAAGACAGATGTAAAAAATAAAATGTATTCTATAGCCAGTTCCATTTTTAAAAATAGGAATTACTTTTTTAATACCTAACGCAAGTGGCCAGTTCTAGAAACTTTCAATATGACCCATGTATTATCGGGAAAATGATTTCTAGATACTTCACTAGTCTTCTTTATACACAAGCTTTCTGTAGCCACCACCTCCACCACCATTCGAACTGTCGTTTTGAACCCTGGACTGCAATAGGGTGTGCAGCGCCGTCAATCGCAGTTTGGGCCACCACTTTGCCCGGCGCACCGATTAGGGGTCTTTCAGCGCTAGTGCAATCTGCGAAAGAAACCGACACGGCGAAGTTCGCTGCAGACTCTGTAAATGGCGGCCGAGCCACACTGCAATAACTTGACCACCATAGACTGTTTCGTTTAGAGGAGATGAAGTCATCATGAATAAAACTCGAATATAAAACTATTTATTACTTTAATACTACCTAATTTATATCGAGCAGTTATTTATACTATGCGAAGAGCCGCCGAATCCGAAGTGAGAGTCGCCGCAAGTTGGCTCCTATTAAAGGCTGTACTGTTGCCAACCAGCCGTCGACTGGAAGCGGCCCTCCTTGTCTCACTCACCTATGTTCACGTTTTGTGACGACGCCCGCTGTGGAAAGCTGGTATGGGCTCGCATGACCCACTCGAGCTCCTCTTATACCGCGGCGGGCTCTCCGACAGGACGGTCTTCTCTCACTGCTGCTTACCATGATGTTTTCTCTAGTTTCTCTAAAAACGCTACTTATGCGCCGGTATCCACAATACTCACTGTGCGGAAGCGTTAAGAGTCTGGTTAAAAGGGTACTCATTCATTTTAAAAGCCAATACAAATTACTGTGAAGTAAAAATAGCAGGGTCATAAAACCTAGCATATGCCCGATAACTCGAGTAAACTACTTTCGATTTTAAAAAATCTTTTACGAATCGATAGTTATGGCCAATGTGCAGAGCCCAGTTAATTTTGGGGTCTATCCGACCTACG
Organism: Micropterix facetella; assembly: GCA_027564375.1. Taxonomy (NCBI): domain Eukaryota; kingdom Metazoa; phylum Arthropoda; class Insecta; order Lepidoptera; family Micropterigidae; genus Micropterix; species Micropterix facetella. Next base: position 18,695,067 of record JAOPUG010000333.1, on the reverse strand, counting down.
GTTCATCTTTTATTCTAATAAATAAAATACAATTAATTGAGGTGTGTCATACTCAATGTGGCAAGATATCAGGTAATCATACTCAATGTGGCGGTACACGGTATGAGCTCGCGCGGCCGCGGGTCGCAGCCATCTCAGCCGACGCCAGAAACAAAGCGGTTTTAGATATTGGCCGAAGTTTGATAACCCCTTGGGATTTCCCCCCTGCTTATTTCTTTTCTAATGATCGTTATTATTAGAGAGATCAAGAAATATCATGGGAATTGTACCTTATAAGTTGATTACAATTGAGAATACCGTATGCTTAGTCTTGATTTCATGGCACACACAAACATGACAAACGATGAATTTCTGAAATAATTATAATTATTTTTATTGCAGGAAATACTCAGGCAGGTTTCAGAGAAAGGCCCGATGTTCTCCGATTTAGAATACCTGAACGCCTTAAAAATAATCGGCAAGTCGAGGAATCAATCCGAAGCAGAGATCAAAGTGTACCTTACTAAGCTATCTAATATTTTAGGGAACGTCGGTGTTACCGTCTAAATAATTAACGAAAATGAACAAAATCAATGTAGACAATAATAAAAAATAAATAGAAAATAGTAGAAATAAAAAGACTATAGAGCTGTATCCAGTATTTTTGATAGACAGGGGGGGGGGGGGATTAATGGAACCAAAAATGCAACAATTTTATTTATTAGTGCGGATCGCTTAGTTTGGTGATGTCAATTTCTTGGAGTGCTGGTGCTATTGTAGCTTCTCAGTTTTTATAGCTGTCTAGTCATCGTACATGACGTCACTGTTCTTATTTAAGATTCAGTGCCAAATTTAAAGGTACGACTATCACTGTAACATCGAATCTTGTGCTAAAATATCCGAGCTCTGCTGGCTAAATATTTCCCTAGATCATAACTCTGCAAACCCTGCCGATTCAACAAGAAAATATAGATTAAGTTTTAACCAAGACTATAATCTCAATGTTGTAAATATTGTAAATAGTAAACTGTTGAAAATGTGCTTGCTTCACATATCATGATTTCAAAGTAATAATCCGACTTAGATAGTATAAAGTCAATTGCACCGCAATGTTCTCGCAAGATCAATAATGGAAATAACCGTAGTATCAAGAAACGTAAAGTAAAATTGTAAATACTGATGTTTTTAATAAGTTAAAGCCTGTTGGTTTTCATTGTTAAATTTATTTTTATGCAATAAAATTGATTTAAAAAAATATGGAGTTTAATTCTAGTTCACCAGTTTCACAACTTGTTCCGTTCCTGGATATGGAGGGAGATTTAGGTTGTATTTGTTCTGCAAGGCCTGTGGGATGAAGCGTCCTCCAAGATAGTGATGTTCCCCTTGGAAGTATCTCGTGCATTGCTTAGGAGCGGAGAGGGAAATGAGCAACTCCGGTTTCAAGATCGGTCCGGATTTCGGAGGTCCTGAATCGACGTCCCAGCCGGATGGAATATCAATACTGAAATTGAATTATACATTTTAAAAAATTCGAAGAATTAATTTTATATTTTAATGTATTGTTAGATTTTATTGTGGAGTCCACACTTGCATATTGTCACCTGAATGCTACAACTAGATAACTCAAAAATTAGACAAAATATCTACAGACGTGGCCAATTCATTAGACTCACTAAACATTATTTGACTTTTGTTGAAATAATTGTAATGTAATCTTCTCATACTACATGGAATTCATAATATTTCGGCTCAATAGAATCGGCAATATGTCCTCTTTATGATGTTAAGTACTTGCAACACATATTGCAACCTAATTACTGGCAACACCTACAAGTGCATATGATAGGTATTTTACACATAACCTCTACATTTCATTTGTGTTGGTTCAGTTGAGTTGAAAGTGTTTTTGGTCAGTTTTGAATATTTATTTTTGTATGTTTTATAAGATATTGACAAAATCAGAGATAAAAAATGTTTGGGGGCTAACACTGCTCAATATGTATATCGATTTTATACCAAGTAACCATTTGGGTGAAATTTTGTAATTTTACGGTTGAAAATCGAAAATGTGTCGAAAAAAGGACCTGTCCCGCGAAAAATTGCAGTTGTAACAATTCTTCTGAAAGAAAAAATGCTCTCGCAGCGAGAAATAGTACAGAAAACAAATGTTTCACAAAAAACTAAGCCGAATCAAAATGAGTCTTGAAAGTGGTAACCAGTACAATCATAATTGAGTGGGGAAAACTTATCGAAAACCCAAATTAACCCCTCAATCGACCAGAGCATCGGTTAATTTGTGCCTGAAGAACCGCAAGCATACTTCAACCGACCTGAAAAAGAAGATGGCAGACTATAAAATCGATGTATCCTCCAGAACAATCCGCCGAAAACTTTTTGACTATGGTCTGAAGGCTCAGTGGCCAAGAAAAAAGGCAAAGATTACGCCTGCCATGGCGAAAAACGTCTAGATTGGGCTTGTGAACATGCAAACAAAACAGAGGAAGACTGAGCAAGGTATCAAACCTAAAGTTATGTTTTACATATCTCAATCATTCATTAAAAAAAACCACGCATTACTTTTTTGAAATAATTTTTTCTACTAAACCGGTGTCCTGGGCAAGGTTTAGCTAATTTCTTGTTTCATAATGCATGGCTTTTTTACTCGGATATGCTTCAGCGATGAATCAGTACATCCGAAGAAAGACCAAGGAAGTGCTCCACAGTGACTGTATTCAGCAATGTGTGAAGCATCCGATGTCAGTCATGGTGTGGAGCTGCATGTCTGTGAAAGGACCAGGAAGGCTATACATTGTAGAAGGAACAATGCGTCCAGATCAGTACATAAAAGTACTCCAAGTGGTTCCCTGAAAAAGATGGAACTTTCATGCATGACACCGCACCGTGCCACAAAGCTAATAAAATCACCAATTTTTTGGTTGGTAACCATACTTCTATGCGATCCTGGCCAGGCAACAGCCCGGATATAAATCTGATCGAGAATTTGCGGTCAATTGTCAAAAAAAATTGAAAACAAGACGACCAAGACTCAGCTCATTGAACACTCTCTTTATGGCACCATGATGAAGTCAAAAACATATGCCAAACCTTGGTTTATTCCATAACAACGCGTATCAAAACTCTAATACAAGTTAAAGGAATGCATACTAAATACTAACTTTCAGTAATGTCTTATAAATTTCGAATTATTTTGAAATAAAGCTTGAAAACCACAACTTTTTCATTTGAGTCTAACGAATTGGCCACGTCTGTACATAGTTTTTCTGACACAATTTGTGGATAAAACATAGATACCTATATGTTGTCCTTGAGTATTACCGCCGATTAACATTCAGCCACTGCCAATGCTCCTTGCGCTGCTGTATTTACTTCTTAAAATACTTAATAGTGGCAGCGTCTTAGGCAGTGTTTACATTGCCACTTCATACTTCACATTTGTCCAGCAATAGAGGACATAGAAATTGTTACTATGTCAGCACACTGCCTTTTCAGTTTATATAACTATTTCAAAAAGAAGCAAGATACAAGAGATTCATTTCCACGTATCTTGATCTTTGTGTTTTAATTTGTGATTTTTATCCGAAATGTCCATAAAATCTACTCATTTGCATAAACTTTATTATTTTATTATTACTTCACTGGGATGGTATAATGACAATAAATTAAAATAAATCACAACAAACGTGACACCACGTGAATGAAGCTTGGCGGCAAGTGAGCGAGAAAGCAGCGTCTCACGCTTGCACTATCAGCACTTTGACTTCCGCACGAAAAACCGCCAGCAGGAGGCGCGGAGCGACATATTTACATACTCGCGCTGCCCATTCCCCTACTAATTTCCCTGCCTACTCTCACAGAAGTGAGCTGAATGTATACCGGCTATTAGGAGTGTAGCATTAGATAGCAGTTATCTATTTTTGTATAATATATTACCACTAATAAAAAGTTATTTAAAGTCGACAACTCAAGTCTGAATAGGTAGGTTGATGACGTAGGTTGACAATCGATCATCGTAGGTTGCTTAAAAGCTAAATAGAATTGTATATAAATATTATTTATTTTAATATATAAAGCAGTCAAAGTTCTCACACTTTGGTTGTTTTCAGATCCGGAGCGGTCTGGAAATGTATTTTCCTAAGATGCAGGGGTAGATGTTGACCTGGTGTCACCCATCCCTAAAAATGATCCATTGACCACCCGATCTCGGGTGATATATGTTAGTCCGCAATATTTCCACGACGCCTCGGATCCGCGATATTTCCAAGTCACGGAATACCACATACATTACACCGGGTAGAGGCTGCGCAAGCGATTTCGAACCATCCAAATCTGCGAGTCAGGAAGCGAGGTTGCCCGCTGGGTGTCTGCTGAATGCCTTGCCGTAAGAGTTGGCCTCTGACGGGCAGTGGCGAAACTGGAGAAGTGGATTGTATTGTCCACAAATTATCTGCGTTTATCTCAGTGTGATATAATGATAAAACATCCCGGGTTGGCGGATTCGCCCGTAGTTTTGACACACACTTCTGTGCAACAGGTGCACCCCACTATCATTAACTTTCTTACTCATGAAGGCGTGAAACCAGTGTAAAATCTTCAAAGATTGACGTACAATTCATGGATTAAACACTGTCAAGGGCTTGCGTGTTTGGCTGGCATAAGGAATTCAAGAAAGGACATGTACGGGTTCAAAATGAGGAGCATGATCGCCATCCTCGATCCAGTATTACGGAGAACATTCACACGATTCGGGATCTTCTTAAAGGCGATCGACGGCTAAGAGTTTCCAAAATTGCAGCACAGGTCAGCACTGCACAGCAATTTTGTAAGGTCAAAGTTACTTATCGTTAAAAAGATGTGACTAATCGATTCGGGAGTCATTCGCCTCCATGACAATACTCGGCCCAATACTGCATCTCTAACTTGTACAAAATTAAAGGAATGAGATGGACCCCAGTCGACCATTCTCCCAATATCCCTGACCTATTTTGCAATTTCTATCTCTTTTGGCCGCTTAAAGAAGCACTATGACTACAATGATTCCAAGACGATGTGGGGTTGGCAGCGTTAGTTTGAATTGGCTTCTGACACAACCTTCGTTATTTTACGATACTGGCATCAAAAACCTCCCGCCCGATCTGCTGTCAAAAATCAATTTCGAAAGCATGATATTTTGTGAAAAATGATATGTGCTTAGCTATTTTATTACACCAAATATTATTTTTTTAATAAATTACGACTTGTTCATATTTATTCCAACCTTGTATTGTGAAGACAACTGACCTGCAAACTGGCAAATTTGTAGAGGCGAGCACCTCCATTTCCTTCATCAGTGCTGGACGAACGGGCGGCTTAAAACTGAACCCAAACATCGCATCCACGACTAAGTTGTATTCCGAGTCGACCTGCTCCCTATCAGGACAGAAGCCTAATATCGGAATGTCGTTTTTCTCACATTGCAATACTAAGGCTTCATACAAGGGTTTTGGGGTCCGTTTCGGGTAATGCACAGCCGGTGAAAAGCCCATCATTTTTAAATGTCTCGCTGCAACCAATCCGTCTCCTCCATTGTTGCCGGGACCGCAGAATACAATCACACTCTTCTTCCTACAATAATTTTAAGATAATCCATCATAAAAGTAAACCGATAGGAACAGCTAAGGTAAGGTGTTTATTACGGCTTGTGGTATTGATGTAGGGTATATTGGTAGTTATAAAAGAAGGCAGTCAAGGCAATTATAACCCCCCCCCCCCTACCCTCACATAAAATCTGCAAAACTTTTTTTTTGTGTTTTTAACTGGTGTACCCTTTATTTACAGTAGGTTACGGAAGGTGGCCACCACCACCTCAATGTCTTACGGTGATTACCTTACAGGCGGCCGGCTTTTACGACATCACGTGGCAGTACTCAGGTGGTCATCCATCCAAGTACTGACCACGCCTGACACTGCTTAACGTCAGTGATCTGACGGGAACCAGTGTTTCAATGCGGCTACGGATGGTTTTGCAACGTCCGATAAATTGCCAGTAAATATGCAAAATTTTACCTGCGTCGGTAGCATGGGCATTTATAATTGATTTAAAATGCTTATTTGGATCCAACATAAGCAGGGTTGCCATCTCTCCCAGATATCCGGGATTCTCTCGTAATCGACTCTAAAAAATGTAATGCCTCTCTGAAATTTTAGGAATTTTAATAGCAGACTCCCGAGAAGTCTTATAAGTAATCTGGCAGAAATCCTAAATTCCTCAAGCGAAAGCGAAGGCTCGGAAGTAAAATCTGGACACAAAAAATGTGAAATTGAATCTTAATTGAAGGCCTATGTTAAAGAAAAACGAGCCTCTCTTGATGAAAACCCTCTAGATTGGTGTTTTCCACCAGTATTAAAATACGACAAATTGGCAGATCTAGCTCGAAAATATCTGAGCGCTCCACCGGCCAGCGCTCCGAGTGAGCAATTGTTCAGTGAGCCGGCCTCATATTTGAGCCCCTTAGAAATCGCCTTATAGGCGAAAAGGCGGAAATATTGCTTTTTCTGATATATAATATGCCTCTGTTGAACTTTGACTATTAAATAGGAGTATAACAATACAATTACGGTATATAACGCTGGTTGATTGCTCTAGTAATTTTTCATGTTCCTATTGTAAGAAATAAAAATGATGCCTTAAGTTAATTATTTTTTTTTATGTTATAGCTAAACATTCGCATTGGCACATTTGCTTTCCGAACATTCGCATTCACGGATATGACATTTGACATTTATGACGAATATGACATTTGCGAGTAACATCCCTGATATACATCCATCGCTCTTGCAAATGTATTAGCAGTTAAATCCGCATATGTTTCATTAAACTAGTAGGATCTTCAGTGGTGGCTATTTATATTAAACACAGTAAAATATGCACACATAATTCTTTTTTGGGTCCTTTTGCACTTGCGGCGGAATAGCGGTTGTACAGGCGGTGTGCCGCCAGGCGGCATTCCGCGTGGTGCGGTTGCACAGCATTGTGCCGCATGTGTGTCAGTTCTCTCCTGCCCTGTTGCCAATATGGACATCGTAGATGTGGCTATCATTGGTTATTTGTACTTGAACGCAAAACAAAAACGTAATAAAACGAAAAAAAAGCATTACTGGATTCATCCTTTACTCTAAACCCGCTGTAACAATGGAATGTTTTTTACTTCTTAAATGAATTAAAACAATATGGGGACAATTTTTTTTGAATACCTACGAATGAGCATCTGTTCATTCGAAGAATTATTGAAAGAGTTAAACTTTGACCTACGCGGGACCAATACATATTTACGAGCTGCTATAACTCGAGAAGAAAAATTGGTGGTAACTCTGAGGTGAGTAGAATATTATTTTAACAGGAAGGAAGTAACAATTCAACATAAACCTTAGACAAAATGATTTATGCATATATGGGAATTTAATGGTAGCTAAATTCAAAGAATAATATTAGAAAATAAACTTTATTAAATGTTTTATTGTTTTATCTCAAATGTTATTAAGTTATTTAGTAATCGACTATTCTTCAAATAATCCTAATATTTTCTGGTTTCACATTTGAGATGCAACGGAACTAGGAGTCTGTGAAACAGCCGATGAACTAGCCGATGTCGGCGCTGGCGACGGCAGCCGCATGTACGCTAAAGTATGATGTACGATATTCTCTGTAGTTATATTGATCTCTATTTTGTGGTCATATGTGTTCCCATGAAGACAAAAAGTCATGCCCAGTAGCAGAAAAGATATTAGGAAATTAGCCATTTTTTATAATTCTCATTATCTGGATATTTTCCATACACATGTGCTCTGATATTTTCTTAAATTCCTTGACAAGAGACATAAAAAACATCTTGTCCTTGTCACTATTATTAGGCTTTTTCTGTAGGTTTTTGTTCATAATTCCAATTAATTATTTTCCAAATTCATTGTCTTGAGATGCATCTTTTGTGTTCCGTTTTCTCCGCTGTTCTGCTGGACCTTGGTAAGGCTCTTCTCGAGAACTTTCAGGAACCTCACTGTCAATGCTACTTTCAGTAATGTTTAGCGTAACAGTATCCCTTATAAACAATAACTGTTGGTAAATGTACGCAGGTTTAGGTTTTGCAGCAGAAGCACTTTTGATATTCTTTTGTTTCTTTATAAAATTATCTAAGTTTTTTCGACTTTTTTTGAGAGATTGACCTGCAAAAAGAAATTGTAATTAAAGGTATTTATACAGGATGAGTTTTTAGACACTTGGATTTGTTTCTTTCAATTGTTTGTAGGAATTGAATCTAATGAAAATATTATTTGTTACATGTACCTGGCTTCTGGTTGTTCTTTTACAGACCTACATTACTCTTTTCGAATGGGAATTAGCACTCTTACAGAAATAGTATGAGAAGTGTGTGCAGTAATATGGAAACAACTGAAAGAAAGTTGTTTACCACAACCAACTATCGAGCATTGGAAAGACATAGTCGAAAAGTTTAATAAGAGAGCCAATTTTTCCCAAATGCTTAGGAGCTATATATGTATAGAAGAAAAACACATTCGCATCATTAAACCAGAACATAGTGGCTCAATGTTTTATAATTACATAAACTTTTTTTCGGTTGTTTTATTGGCAATATGTGAGTAACTATAAATTCATTGCCATAGATATTGGTGCTTTTGGAAAATTTGGAGACTCGATGATATTCAAACACTCAAATTTTTATTAAAAAAAACTTATTATTTTATTAAAAAAAGATAATAACCTTAGCATACTGGACGGACCAACTTTGATATCACAAGGAATTACAACATCACTGCCTTATGTATTCATAGGAGATGAAGCTTTTCTTTATCAACAAATATGATGCCCCGCATGGAGGAAAAAATTTAAATGGGCTGAAAAGAATTATCGACTTTGTCGAGCTCGCAGTTATGTGGAATGCACATTTGGGATACTTGCAAATAAATGGCGTATTTTTCATAGACCTCTGAATGTGTAAGAACGCAGAATAGCTACCGTTTTGATGATAATTTAACTTGCCCACTTACAGATAATTGGGCAATGTGATAATAGAAACAATCCGAAAACTACAATAAGATATCGAGAGCTGATTGCTGAATACTTTATGACTGACGGAAGACTTGAGTGGCAAGACAGATATGCATAGATACTTTCGAATATCTGTAAAACACAAAATAAATAAATATTATACTTGCCAAGGGTTTTCTTTTCTGCAAGTGAAATATCACCCTCTCCAAAAATCTCCACCAATTCCTCTCAGTTCCGCACGTTTTCGTTTCGATCCGCGCACTCGGAGCTTTTCGAATTCCATACGCTTGGTCTTTTTTTAGATTTTGATAATGAATTGCACCATGTTAAAATCCATGGTAATTTCCTTATTATGAAATCAAAACAGTGACACGTGCGATCCGAATGCCGTACAACCACAGTCGCATGATCATGTACGAAAGGGTAGGCGGTATAACAGTATGCCGCAAGTGCGAAAGCAGCCTTATAGTAAAGTGCTGTTGTGTTTAGCTAACTTAACAGCTTGTGACGATCGCACCCCATTAACCTATAATAAGAATTTACTAAACAAATGAAATATTTAAGTTCCGCCAATGTTAGGGCGACGTTCATCATTAGCCAATTATGGACCACTGTACGACGTGCACAGTGTACGAGTCTTGCCATAGGCAAATTATTATTATATTAACGCTAGTCACATTGACTCTGATGCATATGGCCGGCAACCGCTGAGCCGTCAACATTAAAGACTCTTCTCTCACACGCAGTCGTTTCAATCATCTCTCCGTCGGATTCTCATGGAAAATCTGTGGTGGATTTAGAAACCATTCACGACCACATACATCAGCTCACAGTACTTCCAAATTGGTGACCCCGACGAATGACTTGTATGTAACTATGTACATATGCACGCATGCACGTACGTTCGTAAGTACATGTGTATGTATGTATATGTGTACATACATACGAACATACGTACATATATACGTATGTATGTATGTATGTTTGTGTATATGTGAATGTATGTATGTATATGTGTGTGTGTGTGTATATGCATGTATGTATGTATGTAATACATATGCAAGTGGCTGTTTTGGCGAAGCGGTTCCAATAAGCCCTAGATTTTTTAATCTGCTACGATAGTAACGCGCCCTGAAAGATCGACGCGCTATTTCCTTAATATCGTCACCATCAAGATTGCTTAACGCATAAATGAGATGGAATCTTTATCTTCAATGACGCAGCGTTTTTATCGACTCATATTTAAATTATTTTCATTCTCTCGATGATAGTTGCTTTATTCGATCACATAAATGGTATTCACTTTGATTGAAAGTGTCCTTTAATAACCGTTGACGCGATATAATCAAATTTGCTAATTTTGTCTTAAGTTTCGTAATATTCCGTTTCTAATACTATCGTACATCCCATTAACTGAACATCTATATAGGATGACGCAATTTATATTCGTCCTCACCCTGCTATTCGCTCTCTCTCTCTGCGTTCTTTTCCTATATACCTAGTAGCGAATGATTCGCGGGGGTGAAGGGCCCTCGACTACAGACGTCCGGCTAGCGAAGCTGTTTTTAATGTTAGTCGCAGCCTTGAGTGGTCGGGTGGAGGACACTTACTCCCTTTCTTACTTCTTAGTAGGTAGGAGGGAGAGTGATGCTACTCTGCGTTTTACATTCGTATCGATGCATAAAAAGTAGCTTCGAGGAAGGAAGTTCATCTAATATAGATATAACCTTCGAAGGTATACATTTAGGGATCGTTGTCTGTTATTACATTGTTCATATGACATTTTGAATTGTTCTCGTGCGAGTTTAGCAATCAATTATGACAAATTTTAAATTAGTTGATGTTTTTTTGCCCAAAAATTATTTTGTTAGATCACAGTTAGGCAATAATTTATATACCAACAATTAAATACATACATAATTACATACAATACATAATTAAATTATAATACATTGTTCAAATGTTATTGTACAGGATGTACGGAACCAAAATACTTTTCTTCAAGGGGTATACACGTACATCAAGATACATATTAAAACAATGAAAAGAAGACTATACCAATATCCCACGTGTTTTGGAAAATGGTGTTAAAACACATCAAAGCTGTTAAAAACGTTCAGCGACAAAAATCAGCTATCTGCAAACACATATTAGATAGCGGAACTAGCCACTCCGGGTGCAGTTTCAAAATCCCATTGTGCAATCCATAGGACAATTTTACTTTTCGCGCATGATTCGGGGAGCCATTGAAATAAGAAGAACCCCAAACTTCAATAGATATTACGGTTTCAAACTCTGCTACATTGAATCCTCTACTGAAAATGCTCTCAACGCCCATCACTGAGCGCAAGGACGTAACACAAGATACAGTGAGTGGTATGTGCACGACGGATTTTTAAAATTCTAGTGCGTCGAATCTGCCGCCCCACTGCCGTTAATCTGCGTATTAACAGCGGCAGTTTAATGCCTATCCCCAGAACTACGGATCACGATTGACAGCACTTTAATCTACCCTAGACAACGGCGTTTGCATCATCGCCGAAACGTCGGTTGCAAGAAACTTCACGCGGTGAATTCGGTTAAATCATATTTATTATATTAAAAGTTTTTTTATTATGTAATAAGATATTTTTTTCTTATTTTATTCCTATCCCTATGGAATAACAAATACACAATAATTCTTAGAATATTTTATAGTCATACAACAAATAACACAATAATGTAATGGTAATGTAATGGTGTTGGCGGGCCTCGTAGCTCAGTGGGTAGTAACCCTGCCTTCTACGCTAGAGGTCGTGGGTTCGATTCCCACCCAGGTCTGG
>JAOPUG010000333.1:18668680-18683105 GCA_027564375.1 Micropterix facetella | reverse complement strand
ACGCTGTCGTTTCAATCATCGCTCCGTCGGATTAACTCATGGAAAATCTGTGGTGGATTTAGAAGCCATCCACGAACGCATATCAGCGCACAGGACTTCCAAATTGGTGACCCCGACGTAAATCAATCAAAAGGACAATACGCTTTTCTTCCTCGTCGTCTTTGTCTTCTTTCTTAGCACCGGATGTTATCCTTTTTTGTGATCTGTGCCTGATACTTTTCTTGGCTAATTTTGGTTTCATATCCGATACAAACATCACATCTGTCTTTCTTTGGATTATGGAATGCGATGTTTTTGTCCTTTATAATAATATCAAATGTAAAACTGCTAAGTGAATTCAAAAGTAGGTTGAAGGCTTTACATATATTTAAGTATTCCCTGTAAATACCACTCATGTTATTTCTGAATGTCAGCTGCTCCAAGTAAACTTTAGACGTTGACTGCCGACTATAATATGACGGTAGCTTCAGTAGTCCATCTAGGAACATCACCAATCCCTCCTTATCATTTTTATGATCACCTTTTTTGCCTTCTATCTTCATTTCTTTCTGAAATAGATGCAGTCATACCACTCATACCACTGTTTGCACTTTTAATCCAATTCAAAACAACTCATTCATTGAACCCCAGTGTGAGAAAGAAGAAATATTGTACCCTTATAGTTTTTAATTGCGATAACTCGTAAATATACTTTCCAATTTTATTACTCAATTTCTAGTCATTCTCAACAGTTTCATGAAAAACAGAACATTCTTTCACAGGGTATACTCACTTCTTATTTTAATGAAAAACACTAAAAATTAATTAAACTCAATAATAACAATTAAAAACAAACTTAGAAGCAAATTATGTTGTTCTTTCTTGGATGCTATGTTGAACTATGCGAGTTGTGCCTTATTCGAAAAAAGGACGCTACTTACTTGTTACAATACAAGGGTGCCCATATAGGGTTCTTTTATTTTATACATCCTATATAAAATATATACATTCTTACTGGAGTCACTATGGCTGCTGAGCACCCACAGTAAGAGCCTCTGGATGCTGGAGCACTTACAGTCGGCGCCTGTATTTACAATCTTTAATTTAAATGCAAAATTGAAATACATCAACTTTGTGATCAGAGGATTTTCATTTATAGGTAAGTATAGCGTTCTGACTTCAGCATCCTTCTCTTCCTGTGAGAAAATAAAGCCATATACTTGTTTGCCTTCTTTTGTACCTTTTGAAAATCAGATAAATTTCCCATAATGTTCACTTTAGTATTGGTAATAATCTCAACTAATCTCCATTCGCGGTATTATTCCATTCAAGATAAAGTGAAGTCTGCCTTTTTTACTGATAATATCGAATGAAATTGTAAACAAGAAGAAAATAATAAATTATAAGGTCAAAATATCAATAAAGAATGACTGAGAAACAATGGCCGCAGTCACAACAGATACTTCATAATAAATCGATTCATCATCTGAATGCGATAATTTCTAATCAGTTTTGATTGTATGAATTTGACAGCTAAACGCGATAGAAAACGGCATCCGATAACTCATTATCTGACAAATTATAAATCAATCCTAAATCAATGTCATTTTCCGAACACGCCCAATAACTACAAAGATAGCACAACGTTAAGAGTTACACAAGACTCATATTATGTTCTTTCGATGTACCAACATACATTCATTCAGTATATTTTGAAAATTTACTAGACTTACTAAAATGAAACAAGGCCAGAGTATAGAAGTTTATGTAACCTAAAAAAATTAATTAGGATCACACACAGTGACGATTTGTATGCGCCTTGATGGTTCGCCGCTCGCATCGTGGGGGCAATCGCGAGAATGAGATTGTTTTAATGAAAATTGAGGAAAATTGATATTTTCTGTTAGTTTTAAGATTTCATGCCAATTATTTTGTGGTAAAATGGATTTTTTTGTGATTTTTATGAATTTTTGTTATGAAAATGGGAACTTTTACACTGTCTTTTTCTCGTGTTTTCAGGCTATAATTTGTTACGGAGGGCATTCCTGAGTGAATTTTTGCTTGTTTTATTTTTAATATCAGTGCACTATGGTATAGAAATATGTAATTTAGAAAGAATGTAATTTTCTGAAGTTAAATCTAGATTTACCATGTTCTACAGATGTTAAAGTATAATAAACTACCAAAAAATCTTCATAATTGACGTGGCGAAATTCTATACTGTGACCTGAAACAACAGTCCTAAGCTAGTTTCCGACAAGTTTGTTGATTGGAGACAAGAAAATACCACATTAAAAAAAAAGAGTTCAGTGGACATTTCTAAGGCTAAGTCATCGGGAGCATGGAGGCTAAAGTCATCGGCCGACTAAACTATTGGCCACCTAAAACAGGTGATTTATGTATAAGCGCACATGAACGCTAGTCAAATTGGTAGATTTTTAAAATCTGTGATGAGACAAAAAAATTGTTCCTATTGTGGCTGGCCGACGGCATTAGGGCGCGGTCAGACTGAGAGCTATAAACTATTAGCTAGTAGATATTAATAGCTCACAAAGAATAAAACTGCCATTCGATTTACTATGTTAGAGCGAAATGGCAATATAATAGCTCAATAGTTTTCGGTTCACATTGCGAACTATTGAAATTCCAGCTAAGCTAGTAAAACTAAAGTAGTTGAGTGAGGAGATATTCACCCGCAGATTGAAGCTTAGATAGCCGCATCCTCATATTTAAAGCTCACTGATCTGACCGCCATGCGCTATAAGTTTACTAGCACACTATCTACTAGTTTATAGCTCTGACCGTGCCCTTACAGCTACAATTTTGGACAAGAGGCCGTGCATGAGCCTGGTTGTCAGTAGGCCGACATCTCGTGGCAAATTCAATTCCATTCAAATTTGGCTAATTATGTTGCAAACTTCAAGTAAACGCTGAAATATGTACAATTTATTCATTATTGTTTTGTTTTATTTACCTTAGTGTTAATAAAAGTCTTACTTGAGATACAGTCCTTTACCATATTTTGATATGGGGCGAAATTAAACTAAGTAACACATCAAAACTGTTGACGGACATTCTGGTGTAGATAAAAAACTTCAGGTGTGATCTTAAATCTTCATAGGACCGGGCAAATTGCCCTTTTACTAGTTTTGCATTTAATAGTGGATGTATTACTAGCATCCAGTATTTTTTTGGTGTTTCTTTTGACGCGGAGGAAGAACACTAACACTTGCTACTTCTAGGAAATCCATATTATTTTGATCCAATCTGCCGCTTACAAATCGTTCAATGTGTGCTGAAGTCGACCGCCCGACGAAACAAACCTTCCATGCGTGACCAAATCCATAACCGACCGATTACAACCGCCCAATGACATTAGTTTCCATTAGTTTCCATGCGCGAGTTAGTCTATTAAATAAAATGATCTTACTCTTTGTATTCCTTAGCAATAGCGATAGCGCAAGCGAGACCAGCCAATTCCATCAATTGATCCACGGAAAACTTGTATTCGTTAAACAGCTCCAAATCCAAATTCGATGCTTCAGTTTGGAACAGAAGCTTCATTTTGGCAACTTGTGCAGACACTCTGCTGGTGTTCTGAATTACGGAAGTCTTAAATTTTCGACTAAAAGAATTCCATGCGGCATTTAGTAATATCATTAATTACTAAAATTACGAAAATATGAAAAATAACAAGGTGCGTTCTCTTCGGGGAATGCGAGGCCGATTCGCCGCCTAGATGAACGGACACTTTTATGTACTGAAGTTGCCGCCAGTGGTTGGTTGGTGCAGCGATCACAGAAGCCAAAAACAGCTGCGGCTGTCAAACCGCGAATGTCAAAATAATCGTAAGCAGTGTTTACAGATTATGAAGTTGTCTAGTTTATCGGGAGCTTTATGATTATGGCAAGTGTACAGTAAATATTTAAAAAAAAATGGCACAAAATTGTCATATCGATCAACAAGAATTTACCACCCTACAAGATAAGTTTATTTGTGAGCATAAAGTCTAAAATTATTATTATTTAATATTATTTAAAGTTTAAATAAATATTATTTTTCAGTCAAAAATACAAAATCTATTTTTATTTTATCAATTTCTATTGTTGCTTATTGTAATACATAATTCGTGATCGAATAGGATCTAAATGGAACGCACCTCTAATTAAAATGACACTTGACATTTTTTGACAATTCTTGCGTGCTGTCACTTTTGGAAAATAAAAAAATAAATTCTTACCCAGCTCGAAAATGAAATGGTAGTTTTTTCCAAGGCCTGTGATTTATATGTTAAAAATCTGACCGCACTGAAAACTACAGTAGATAACCCAAAGCGCAAACTCAATAAACAAAGTCCTGCAATTGTATGTTTAAAATCTGACCGCACTGAAAACCACAATAGATAACCCAAAGTGCAAACTCAATAAACAAAACAATATTCATGAGTAAATATTTTTTATTGTAGCAGTACACCATAGCATAAAATATTATTTTTTATTTTTAACGCTACCACTTTCCGCCTTTTCGTTTTTTCTTCTGTTGCTGTTTACGTTGCCAGGCAGACTCGCTCGATCCGGATTTTTCCGGAGCAACTCTGGGACTCTTTCCCTGGATTCCGGACTGTGGGGTCTGCTTTGTCATATCACTGTAAAATTAAACAATTTAATTAATATACACATGCTACAGACATCTGCAATTCTTCAAAATATTGAAGATAAAGGGCATTGTAGAGTGGATGAAAAAATCCATCCACATACATCAACGAGAGAGAAACATGTCCACCAATACTTCAGCTGAATGAGACAAAGTCCACAAGCCGAGAAAGCAAAATACCTGACTCTTAATTTGGACAGATGGTTAACACAGAACAAGCACATATTTGCAAAGAGCATGCAGCTGAGCCAACAGCTCCGCAAAACGTACTGGTTCATTGGCAGGAAATCCCAGTTATCACTAAAAATCAAACGACTTCCGCGCAAGTCTATTATCAAGCCGATCTGGTCCTTTTCACATTCAAACATAGATATATTGCAGTGTTTCCAGTCATAAGTTCTACTTATAATAGTAGATAAACCCTGTTCATTATTAATGAGACCCCAGCATTCTTGCTATTTCGTCGCCTTGGGACAACATCGTTCTATCTAATTAAAAGCATGAAAGATCATGGCGTTTTCATGAAGCTAGTAAAATAGGGGGGGGGGGGGGAGACAGCAATGTGTTCCCCCGCTTTAACTCCCTCGCACCGAGGCTCTGATTCAGCTTAGAACCGAGGAACCCCCTTGACATTTTTTGCCTTTTGGCAAGTAGAAGGATAATAGGTAAGATGTAAGGGTATTTTCCTAGAAATACACTGTGGCTGGCTATCATAACCCCTTGTGTCTGGGGGTATTGGTAGTACCCAAGCGGTCCTATACGCGACACACTCTCAAAATATACCTTTTCCTCTTTTACTTGTGAATAACACTAAGTCAACGAGGGCCATTTCATCGAGCAGGGGGCAGGGCGGTGCAGGAGCAGCCGCGCTATATTTACTACCTTCACGGGCAGTTTGCAATAGAAACTCGATAGGAGACTACATCTACGACATATTAAGGGGATCCAAGTCGACTGCGCTTCTATATAATGATACTTTTTCAATGTAATACACTGATAAAGAATAAAAACATATCTTTTCACAGTTTCTACTACCAAATCTACGTATGAGCTTCGCTCTGTAACCAGTGGGCTCTATGCCAAAAAAGTAGATCTAAAGACGGAAGCCCAACAAAGCAACTTTTCTGAAACTAAGACACATGAGAGTAGGTGCGCATCGTCAGTCCTGTCAAAGAAAAAAAATTAGAATTTCGCTTACATCAGGAGTATTGTAACGCTATTCTAGAAAGGTTAAAAAAGGGACTCTGAGGCTTAAAGAAATTGAAGTAAAATACAGCATAAATTAACTAAAAGTATAGTTACTATTGATCAGTGGCTGCAGTGGTCATCCCTTGGCTGCCTTTAATAATCTCGCGACGATTGCCACCTCGTCTTTTTCTGTAAGCACTGCGCTCATATTTTGGTAGCCATCTAAAAGAAAAAAATACTTTAAAGGATATTATATGTTTAAAAGCATACATACAAATATGTGAAGGAATGAAAATCATCATCTGATCAATATATCTAAATTCAGTAGAATCCTTTTAAGACTCTTTTCAAGGCATCACATTAACAGAGCGTATTATATGGGAAATCATCTTAGGTGTATTATACAGGAAATTCTTAGGAAAGTAATGAAATAAAATTCAGCACATTCATACAAACAAAATATTTGTTTATCTATTTATAGAAATAATGCGGGTATGCAGTTTTACCGATTCTAAAAGTTATGAATAGGTTTCAAAGTGTTGGATGACGCTGGTAATTTCAGTATATCTGCAATTTTTGTGACTTATATGCCATACGCAGTAAGTGTTCGCTTTGGCATTTTTCAAAGAACACCTTACATGAGAGGTGCTTATTTAAACATATTAGGTGTTTTAAAGAAACCAGCAAAAAAATGCTTATTATGCAGGAAAACATATTGTCACAGGCAAAATACACTTCGAGTGAGGGTGATATGCTTATTAATTATTTTGCTATAAATTATATATGGATATGTAGTCAAAGACCCAAGGTACCTATGATGTAAACAAACATTATACCGTAATATGTTCTATGTAGCGAAAAGGCTTTTTCTGCGAGGATTGTAAGATGAAAAATATTTATTGTCACAGTCAAAAAGTTAAAGAACACTAAACAATTTGGAAACCTTTCGAAGTTTCCTTGTTTTTTTACATCACCAAAAAATTACTTCGTTTTTTTTTGTAAAGTTCTTATTTTTTGATGAATTTTACTGAAAAACTAATGATTTTTGACAGATTTCCAACCCCTTTAGTGGATTCATCAACTTATTAACTTAAAAATTGACACTGGGATATGTTATTAACAAAAAAATGAAATATGAAAATCTTTTTGTAGTAATTTTGTCATAGTCGTTTTGGCTCATTTTTCTGTGTATTTCTTATTATAAGATTATTAAATACAACTTTAGTTACGACAGTTGTCTAACTACTCATATTATATTTGTAGTTAAAATATTTGTAATTATACCTTTTATTTTGCTTATACGTGTGGTATTTCGGGTGCTACTCTCTCCTTAAACGTGATGGTCTCAAACGGATTCTACTGTATATTATTCTGTTAAAAATGTCTGTGCCTTTTTGCAAGAAGCCGAAACTAAAACCTTTACTTGATATTTCCTAGGTGATGGACTTATATAGATGTGTGCAATAAAAAAGTTTTATTCATTCATTCATTCATTCATGCATGCACGGTAGCACTGGAGAAGCCGAAGCAATGATGTCCATGGTCTGATAGATATGTGCACACTCAGTACATTAGAACGAATATTGCCACATTGTTTTTACCATGTTCGTCTCGGTTTACTTTCTCCCCTCTTGCTCCAACTCCGCTGGGAACATTTTACCCCAAGCGACAATGTACCTTACTATACGCACAAGTATAAGACTGGTCCTTTTTGGATATTTCGAGTGAATAACTTCAACATGTACTACCTCTCTGGATCCGGAGGACGAGACAGATCAGCATTCGGCGGCAGTTTGGTTTTCCTTTTCCGTTTCTTAGAGTTCTTTTTTTGCACGTCAGCAGCGGGAGTCCTGTTTAATTATAAATTTAATATATCTTGAATAGGTTAGTAATTTATTTTATTATATTTCTAATGAACTTGTAATGTACCCAGGGGATTGGTCCTGCTTGGTTTGATTGGCTTTCTTTACTACTTTAGCGCCCATCATCCAGTTCGACGTTTCGAGAGCGTCAACGTCGACTTTTCCCTGTGGAATAAGAGTAGAAAAATACAGGCATAAGAGACAATAAAAGGCAATCGTAAGACATAAAAAAAATCAAATCAAATAAAGTGCATGTGATATATGAGCATCAGCTTAAGCTTCTAACGTATTAAAATATAATAAAAGGTCCACTCGTATAGGGTTTAAACAAAAGTTAGATGGTAATGCCTACCTCTAAATCGGTGAGTGGCGGCAAATCGGCAGCTAGCGCGCGAGCCCTTTGTCCATCGTGTGGTGCCAGCGCGCGTACCAATCTGGCCAGCGCTTTCGCGTCTTTAGGTGCGGCCAGACTTAGTAGTTCTAAACAGCGAGCGGCTCCTGCGTCATCGCCAGCCGCACTCAGAGCGCGAGATGCTCTCTTCCACATGTTCGCCAGGCGCGACCATGACTCCTGAAACAATATTAATTTTTCAGGAAATGATTTATGTTTTTGGTGTCAAGGAGTTAGCCTTTGAGGTCTCAAAAGAACTATTCTAAAAATGTTGAACCCTCCGGACCCTAAGATAGATTTATAAAATACCTCTTGAGTATTCAACGCCAGCAAACAGCATCATGTCCATCGATAATATTCATTATAAGTAGACAAATACTCATGCTAGCCATTTAACATAAGGGTATTTGACATTGCACCATTAATCATTTTATTCAGATTTTTTTTTTAAGTGAGATTCAGCAAATCAAGCTTATTTTCTGTTCATATTATGACGTTTTCTGAATTTATTACAGTCACTGCTGTACATTCTATAAATCGATTCCATTCAAACATTTTTCTCCAAATTAATTTTGTTTTAAATATATTGCGTGCGACACAAAACTTTTCCAGTGGTATCCGTCGACAAAGGAATTTTGACATTTATAAGGTTGTCAAATTGAAATTTTGCAGTTTTTACACTATCGCATTGGGATTTTCGATCAAATTGTCTACATTTGGTTGCGAATCTACATGCATCTGTTAAATTCCAAAATTTTGACATAACCAGAGATTTTCAAAGCCCACCTTGATCTTGATCTTTTATGGTTCTCAACTGATCAACTTGAAATTTTAACTCGATGTGTGCTTTTAAAAGGCGATCGATAGGCTCATTTTCATCCAATTTTGCTCAAATTCAAAATGTGCATATATGTCCCACAGATAATCAAGGTAATTGTGTCAAATTCACCTATTTGACATTGTCAAAAGAAGCCAATTTGAAATTCTACAATTTTCATCCGATTTCATTCAAATTCAACATGTGCATGTATTTTCCAAAGAGAATCAACATTTTATTTCAATCCAGTTCTGTCCCTCCCTGCCGAAAGGTCACATCGCTCAAAATCAATACCTTCGTTGATGGATACTGCCAGGCAAATTTTGTGTAGCCCAAAACAGATATTTTTAACTAGTGGTAGGTGATAGTTAGAGAAATACTTACTATTCTGAATACGGTTTTTTCATGAGCTTTCAAATGACATATCACAAGTCAAATTCTGTAAGATATGGCTTCTGTTATTTTTTGACAGTTACACTTCTGTTTGACATATGACAGCCAAAAACTGATGGGTGCATTCCAGGGTGAGACTATGACTATATACCAATTTTCAACTTATCGATTCAACGGCTTAACAGTTATCGTGAGAGATCACACACAGGCACACACACATCCACACAGGCAGACAGACAGACATCACTCTGAAAATAGTCTTAATCGTCTTAGAGGACCTCAAAATGGATATCTTTATCTAAAAAAAAAATCCCACACGATCACAATACTTTCCCTTCCAGTGATAGCCAGAAAAGTAAGTTCCACTAAAATTACTAATGCACTATAGAGACAATGTATCTAAGCTAAATGTGCAGAAAATGGATCCCTGTCAATCCAATTTCCCTATATTTAAAATATTACCTGAAGCTTGTCGACACAGGACGCCCGTGCTTCCTCTCTAACCCGGGTCTTCTTACTCTCGTTTCAGTTTGGTTCATTCGATAACAACAAAACCCGCATTCGGCAGGTAATTAAAATATACATTATAAATTGTAATTTTAAAAATAAGATATCAAACATTATTCAAACATAAAAAGCTAGACATAAAGATGACATACTTTAACCATTTACATACGGTTAATAATTATGGTACCAGTGGCATTAAACAACTACCTCAAAAAGTCAGGAATAGAGATTGTTTATAGAGTAACAAACATATTGGCTACCCAGTACAGTCGGTACAAGTGCAATATCTCTTAGGAAAAAAAACACAAGAGCCATCGGAAACACGCACATAATATTACTATCAGTTATTTTGTCTAAAATAGATCTGTCGAAAATATATATTTCACCAAAATTGATATTATTGATATAATCATAGGGTTAGTTGTTAGAGAATGTCGTATGGTAATAAGCCCGCCATTGTGAAATTTCACAATGAGAAGAGAAGTAACATAACATATTAGTTAAAGTACCTATTGATATTTCAGTCGACAAATGGCCTCACTGCATGGGGGCGAGCGAGGACAGTCTCGGGACTGCCGTATCCCTTAAAAAGTATCCTGCATTGAAGCAGTCGTAAAGTTTCTTATCCAGTAAATAAATGGTCAAAACCAGTCCGACTTAAACCATAAAAAACCCATTTACAAACCCCACAATAAAAAAATTGTATACCTTATCATTCTTATAGTGGTCCATCGCTTCAGTCAGCATGCGAGAAATTCCCGCATTGTTATTCTCCGCCATGTACAGGGTGACCAAGGCTCCGATAACGCCCGGTTGGTATTTGTAGGCGCTGCCCTCGAGGGCTTCGATTGCCGCTTTTCGATCGCCTCGTTGAAGAAGCAGCTGAACAACCGCAAACACCAGCTTGTCTCTGTATTTATTCAGCAGTGCCAGCGCTTGAGGCATTCGACCCTCCCTTGCCAAAGACGCTGCTTCGATAATCGTCGCCTCTTCCTCCCTTCCATACTCCTTTGTGAGCTTCACGCAGGACTGCTTGCAAAACTCTGGCTGAAAAGTGAATGTATAATTTAACCCAGAGAAAAAAATATGAGGCCCTCAGAAAGATCTCACGGGATAACAGAATAAGCCTTCCATGAGTGAAAGGGCATTGGAGTCGGGGGTACAGAAGAGGTGAACAGACTCACATATCAGGGTTGGCTAATTCGCCAATTGGGCCGAAGCCAATAATACCATTAGCAGAGGGATATGCAAGAACCAGGGATCGGGTGAAAAAAAAATGGACTGGAACAAACCTAAGGCAAGTCAAGTGATCTATTAGGGAACCCACTGTTAGACTAATAGATACACACTTACTATATACATACTTCATAGCACGATTCTATAATAAAATACGAATAAACTTACCAAAGGAAAAATTACACTTACTCCAAAAAAATATTTAACTAATTTACTAATAATAAGGTATGCAAGGAAACGGAACAATTAATTGCATATATTCATCGACCGGATTCACCGACCGGAGTCGGTCCCATAATAATACTATTGTTACACTTCTGGGGGATGAGCGGTGGACTCCGGACTTGCGAGCGGCTGTGGTAGGTTTAGGACAGCTGTTTTTTGCCACATGTGAGCATACTCCTTACCACCCAATCGCTCCCCCTTCAAAGCCATAGAATTTGAGATGCGGAAATCGCCATTTTAGATATTTTTCTAGGAATGGGTTAATTATTTTCCTTGAGAGACCAAGATCGTTAAAGAGGTGAAACGGAGATTTGGCTGGGAGACCACAAGTGCCAACTTCCACCGCATGAAGGTGAACAGTAAAATCGTTCCGGATGATGGCATTTGCGAGATCATGGTATTTATTTAATTTGTACTCGTGGTTTTTTGGAATATTTGATTCCCATAGAACAGTTAATTCTACAATAAGGGCCAACTTCTGAGGTAGGGAGTAAAAAGTTATATCTGGACGGAGGGCTGTGCATCCGAGATTTTCAGTGAATTAATACTGTTTAGAGACCGAATCAACCTCAAGAATCCAATCTGAAGCTTTCTCAATTATCGAGAAAGATTTTGTAGTGGAACGGTTTTTGCTTTTAGAGACATCCCGCACAAACTGTATTGGTGATTTGGTGGATTATTATTATTATTATTCTTCTGGATAAAAAAAAAATCTTCTGGACAGGCAGATTATTATTATATTATTTATTCTGGACAGGCAGCTTTGCTGATACATCCAGATCAGATCTTGTAAAGCTGGTCATAAACAATATTAACAAGTTTTTAAGTACAAATCGAGTCTGTTGTTGAATTGATTGAGAGCTTACACTTATCACTTCAACTGGTAGTTTATTTCACATTTCTACCACTCTATTTTGCAGAACATTCTTAAGAGGATTAGATTTAAATTTTGCACAGTTGAGTTTTTTGCTATGGCCTCAAAGATTTGTGACAATTTTATATGTCTCAATCAGGTCCCCTCGTTGTCTTCTTAGGTTGGGAGTAGTCAGTCTGAGTAATTTCAAGTGATTTTCATAATGTCTATTCTCCAGGCCTACTGGCATTTTGATTACCCTTCGCTGCGCCTGTTCCAGGACATCTACCTCTTTGCATAAGTAAAGGTTCCAGAGCTGATAGCCATGTTCAAGAATAGGTCTCACATATGCCTTATATGTATATAAATAGCTCTATTGACAGATGTTGGAAAGTATTCCTTATCAGATAGAGAGTAGAGTTGGCTCTTTTAGCAATTGCAACTACGTGTTTTTCCCATTTGATATCATCACTAATTATTATTCTGAGATCTTTTTGTTGCTTAACCGTTTTTAATTAGGCGTTTTCCATGAAATATTGTGTTTGGGTTGCTTTTCCCGATATGAAGCACTACACATTGCTCGGTGTTCAAGGTAAGCAAGCAATCGTCCGCCCACACTTTGATCTTGTCAAGATCCTGCTGAAGCTGTCCACTGCTTAAGAGTAAGATTGGCAAAAAAAATTGTGTCATCAGCAAAGTAGCTGCTCTGCGATGTGATTGCACCTTGAAGATCCGTAAGGTACAAGGTGAACAAAACTGGACCCAGTACTGACCCTTAGGGTACCCCACTGGATACAGTGAATTATTCGGATTTACAATCACTGACTTTTAGTTGAAAGGTCCGACCAGTCAAGAAGTCTGATATCTAACTTAGAATGTTCCCTCGCATTCCGAGATGTTTAAGTTTTTGTAGAAGTCTCTTACAGGAACTCTGTCGAAGGCCTTTTCGAAGTCGAGATATATGACTTTGGTCGGTATACCTCCATCCCAGTTCTCGGTCTAGTGGTTGAGACAAAGAAGTAAAACAAAGAAGACAAAGAAGTAAAGTGAAGCACCTGGGAATGAAACCGTGGTGCTCATTTGGGACTATTTTATTTTGCAATATAAATTCGCGTAATTCAGCTGCAATTATTTTTTCCATGGATTTGCATGCAATGCAGTGCGCATGTCTCCTTTTTAATAGATGGGGGTTACAATTGTGTGTTTCCAGTCTGCAGGTAATTTCCCTGATGTGATTGATTGCTGCATGGGTTCTTGAAAAACTTAAAATGCATTTTTTTTCAAGAATCACCCTCTCAATTGTGAGACTTCTGAAAATCACAAGGCTCAGGTTGAAAATAAATAAAAGGTGCTATGCATTCTTTATAGCAAACCATAAGTGCATCATAAAGTCGGTCAACTAAAACTGTGATTGCTTGATTCCGTGGTTAACAAAAACCAAAGCCCAATGGAAGAAGATGCTTGACGAAACCAAGACAATGAGTTGTAGGGAGTATCAAATGGAGGGAGAACAGGTAAAGAATTCCCAGGAAAGAGCCTTACCTGATTTGAGTAAATGGCTAATATCGCCTGATTGAAGGCGATTGCGCGTCTTTGCCTAGAATTGAGTTTATGCTCGAGGCCTTCTTGAGTGGCAGCTTTCATGCGCTTGCGTGAATCAAACACATTCGTTTCCCTATAAAAAAATAAAAAAATAAGCGATGTATCAAAAATTTCTTAAGGAATACTAAATGAAGCACGCTTGATTAATTACCTGTTAATGACGACCAAATTGTTGCTGGCTATTGCAACTAGAGCATGGTCGGAGGGTTTAATCTTCAGGACGTTTTGATAAAGCATCGCCGCTTCTTTCTCGCGGCCCAAGATTTGGAGGCAGTATGCTTGTTGAACTCTGCAAATTTAGAAGTAATTAGTATAAATGTATAGTGTTTAATTTATTTTCTATATACATATAAATCATTGATTGGTTTTGAGTACTGAAACCCGTAACTTAATTTCCATTAAGTATATAAATTATATGTGTATAAGTAGTGATTTTGTGAAGAGGCCATAGCAAAATATATCGCATAGGGTTTTAATAGATTCCCAAAGTGGTATATATGGACCCCCCTAAACTTATATTAATCACAATAAACAAAATCTAAGTAGGCTTTTTGGTAAATTGGACAATTGTAAAAAAAGAAAAACATGTACAATTTTTATTCGTAGCTTTATTGAAAGTACTTAGGTTTTGCAGAATACTTTTGTACCATTGCATAGATTCCTGATTTAGCTGAGGCTCATAATAATGACCCCAAGTTTAATCTTCAGTGACAATCCGG
>JAOPUG010000333.1:18646078-18656794 GCA_027564375.1 Micropterix facetella | reverse complement strand
GGGTTTATTATCATACGACAATCTCTTACAACCAACCCTACTATGAATTGTTTATATGTATGTGTGCGGGTAACATGGGTGTAAGTGGGTGCCTTGTTATTGCATTGGATCGACAGAATTGAAATGCAATTCCGTTAATTTTATCACAACAGAAAATTGTGACCCAGTCGGGAATCGAACCCGGAACCTTATGATATAAAATCAGGCGACCTAACCACTGTGCCACCGGGCTGTCAGTTAGGAATACCGCTTTAGAGGTAGAAGACCACGCAAACGACTTCGAACCTGTGACTAGACGGGGGATCGGAGTAATCTGATCCACATCTGGTAGTAAGGGCTCGAGGAGGCCCACTGGGTATGAAAATTCCCAGTGCCTCGCGGTAAGGAGTTGGACTCTTACGGGCAGTGTCGGAGCTTGATACGTAGATATGTCTACGCCCTAAGTCTCTGCGTTTCGACTCGGGGTGATAAAACGATAACAACCGTTAAATCGCTCCGGGGTGGACGGGTTCGGCCGTAGCAGGTGACAAATCATAAATCTGTGGAAACGCGGGCTTGGTGGCCCGGTTTCTCATCGACACGCGGCGCGTTTTGTGAGCGCGAGTGATGTCCCTATACGCCGTGTCTTATGTGTATGTAGACTAAACCATTGCAGTTGTTTGAGCCCATGTGTTTATTGGACAAGTAAACTGAGCAAAAGTACACAGACAAAAAAAATGGCCAAACAAGGAGAAGATTCCGACCAGACGTGTTACTATGCTCGAT
Organism: Micropterix facetella; assembly: GCA_027564375.1. Taxonomy (NCBI): domain Eukaryota; kingdom Metazoa; phylum Arthropoda; class Insecta; order Lepidoptera; family Micropterigidae; genus Micropterix; species Micropterix facetella. Next base: position 18,656,029 of record JAOPUG010000333.1, on the reverse strand, counting down.
AATGTAAGGGGCATAATGGTAAAAAGTCTGGCAGTATTATACAAGTTGCATCTCTGTACTAATCTGGCTACCTTTAGACTCTGCACCAAATGTCTTGATCCCTCGCACACTAGCTCAAAAATCCATTCACATATTTATTATTCATTTATTTATTTACAGTATTACACAATTTATTTCCTACAGTATACAATGTCATATTGTATGCATATGAGATGTTCGTAAAAAACTGGTTCTTGTTTGAACACAGTTATGAATTAAAGTCGCCTAACTAGGCCTGAGCCTGTTCTAAGGCAGACTGATATATAATCCAAACTCATCCAAAACTCCGCACGAGACATAAAATCAAATTACCTTGTGAAAGACTATAGCCGCTATACGACCCTAACATCATCAGCTACCTGGGCCGGGTCGCCGGCTACTTGGTTTAGGTGCATTGATGTTTAATAAATACATGTGATCTGAGCCGATGTGCGAGGGCTCAAGATCCGTGGTGGGACCTATAAGTAGCATTATTGTAATTCCACTGTGGTGCAGTAAGATGCATCCTACCAAAACTGTTGATTGCCACGATGCCTTTCATCGCCGCAATGTCGTATCGCCTTTAAAACCGTGAAAGCAGTGCGTAGCACCATTGCAATAACTCAATATTGCCAGGCAATCGGCACGCTACGATTTATGCAAGTAGGTATGTAGTACCAGTAGGGTAGGGCGGGACTAAATGTGCCAATTTCGACATATTCCATAATGGTGGCACAGGTGTGCCACCTATAAAAAAATAACTAACATCCACCGAAAGTATATTTATTTGGCTATACCGTAAGCCTTGCAATTCTACATTTTCTTTTTAAAGAATTAAATATATTTCTTGGAACGTAGAACAATGGAACTTTAAACCCCGCATGTGCCAATCGACTTAGTGTTTTAATTGGGATTAGTCGGTAAAGAAAATGGTTTTATTTATTTTTTTATTAATAATTATCAAAATATTAACAATTATTAGATATTACCATTAAAAATGTCAACACAAAAAAATACATAAAAATAAGACAGATTCGGTTTTGATAAATGCTCAAAAGTGGAAATCGATGACAAAATAAATGAGCTGGCAGGATGAACAAGCTCGCGACCGTCTCTATTTTCTGTGCCTGTACCCACCTAAATATAAATTTAATACCCAATTATTTCACTCGGTAAAAAAATATTTTCGTTTGATTTATTTTCGATTTATATCGAAAGCTTTTGGATTTAGCAATCACCTGCGTCACACCTTATTTATTATTCTCGCTCGTTGACCTTTAATTTCTCCGCTCCATCTGCCTGTCATAATGGCCGAGAAATTAGAGCGCTTAATGGTATAATCGAATTATCGCAATTTTCTCACAGTAATTAGGATTCTCTTGCTCGAAAATTTAGCACCTTCCGCAAAGAGAATAATAATCTCGCTTGATTGCCAACCTCGGTTATAGAAATTACTAGTAAAAACCAAGGTTTATTTTAATGTACGTTCAGTGGTTAAAGTTATTAAAAAGTCTCTATTCAAACGCTTCTCAAAAGTGTGTCCAATGACTTTTTTACGGGATAAGCTGCATGAAGTAATTCATTCCCCGTAAGTATATCCCCATCCACGTAACACGATTTTGGCCCGTCCGTAGTATAGTATTACGTGGGACGGGCCATTATATACGTAGTTTGATGCATGCTGTGCGTTTGTACATTTGTTTGTCCGTATGTCCGAAGGCTTCCCTTGGACCGATCTTTGCCAAATTTAGTATGAAGCCTATCTGGGTGACCCTAAGCACCAACTAGGTAGCAGCAAATTCGATCCGAGTTCCGCAAATCCTGCTACAGGTGCACCCTGGTTTACTTGGCCCGGAGGAGGATCTGACCAATAGGTAGAGCAAGCATAGCTATATGGGTATTTTTGGAATCGTAGTGACGAGAGGAACTTTTTGGAATAGGTTTTATTCCATTTCGGTGCTGCTGCGGGTGTATTCAGTTTTACTTGACCTAGAAGATGATCTGACCAATAGGTAGAGCAAACATAGCGTATACGCGTGTTTTTGGAATCTTGGTAACGGAGAAACTTATTGAATAGGTTTTAAGCCATTTTGGATAAGTCAGGGATTACCAATCACGGATCGGGCTAAAGTTACCCCTACTTTTCCTGTTATTGTATAACCGAATTTAATTAACTGAATTTAAAAGAAATGAAGTGAAATATAAAAAAGGAGGGTAACCTGAAGTAAATTTAAAAAAAAAACAAAAAAAGCAAAAAGAAATTTTGAGCGCCACCAGCTTTTATAGCCAAAGCTGGAAACTACGTTAATTACCCCAAAAAAAATTAGCACTAATGAACAACAAAAAAAAAACAAACTTCTCAGGTTAGGGAATTTTAAAGTTTGTCACTGAATTGAGCCAGGAAGAGGATTCCCTAGACGGTAAAAAAAAACACTATTTTTTGTAGAATGTCCCTGTATTCCACGTTTCTGGCTTAGTTACAGAGTGTCACGCCGCGTTCCGTGAGTCAAAAGCGCGATGACAGGTTACACTGACAATAAACTATGCTGAAGACCGCATTTGGAGTTGAAGAGGTAATCTGCTTACTCTGGCATGAAGAAGGTATTGCCTTAGTAAAAGTGCCACACAACTAAAGAAAAGAGAAATCGCCATTAATCGTTGGCATCCGAAATTTTAAAGTGAGAGGGAAATAAGTATAATGCTTACCAGGTAAAATAACAGGAAACACACTACATATTTTTATTACAAATTGGGCCGTAAGCGGTCCGCGGCAGCCTAGCTGCGGCTTTTTTTAAAACACTTTGGTTCGCCAACGACGGCCGGCACCTTCTACCCCCGCCATCTTTGACGAAAAGATCGCCGGAACTTCAATTGACAGTTCCTGCCGCGCCACCAACACTTCAGGCCCAAAAAAACCACAAGGCTACCAACCTTGCCCAATATTTATTTTTATAATGGCGAGCGCGTCATAGTAGGTGAATGGCAACATGTGACATTGACAGCTGTCAAAAATAACATCGCAAAATGTCGCAAAATCCTGGAAGAATGAAGGGAAAATGCGCGTAAACCTTCCAATCCCATAAGGAACCACCAAGAAACGACGGAAAATGGACTAAACGCACGAAAAACACAGGAAAATGACGAAACACGCGAAAAAAAACATGAATCGACAAGAAACAAAACAGATACATGATTTAAATCATGCTCATGAAGCAAAACATGCTTCAAAATCGATTTTTGTTACAATATGTGTGTGTGTGTATGTGTGTGTATGTGTGTGTATGTGTGTGTGTGTGCCCGTGTGCGTTTGTGCATGTGTGTGTGCGTCTGTATGTGCGCGTGCTCACTCCCAGATGTGGTCAGATTTCTCCGACCTCCCGTCTCATAACAGGTTCGAAGTTGTTTGCGCAGCCTCTTTCCTAATGTGATAATACGGTTTTTCATAACTTCGAAATATAACGGACCCGAGACGTCCTTTACTCGGCGTAATCAACCGAGATCGGATAGGTGGCATTAGTTCAAGTCTTAAGGAACATACATTTCCAAACACCTCCGGGTCTCAGTTGAGAGCACAGCCGGTAAACCGACCAAAGCGCCAGCCGTCCAATTCCACACGAGGTTTCGTCCCCAGATCCGCCACTTTTCCAGGAATCTGGAATCAAATATAGTGAAAATCTTGTAACAACTAAAATTGTTACTAGGCTAGTTATTTGTCATTATTTTATCTTATTTAATATCGAATCTGAAAATTACAAAAGTCACAGTTACAGAGTTACAAATGGTGAAAGAATTATCTCAATATTTTGATTTTTATTTTTAAATGATTACATTTTGAGTTTTAAGCAATTGCTTGTTTTTGTAAATCACAATTTTGAAACTTCTCAAGAAACCCAATTTTTAAAATATTGGGTTTATTTTTCTCCATTATTTTCATAATTTTTCACTTGATCTTTAGACTCTATTTATACAACATTTTCATATTTAACTAGCTCATGGCAGGTGTTAATTTGTGTTACTTTTTCGTGAGATTACAACTCCGAATTCCTGCTAAACGCAGCCGCTCTCGGTAGCCAGACAGCCATTTTTGTGGTCTTGGAACATCCGGGAACATAAATATGGTGACCAATTTTGTCATTAAATGACATGGCATTTTTGGCTATACATAGGTAACATAACTGTTTATTTATTATCAGTAAATTAATAGATATATATTTTGTTTTAGTGCCAGATGATTTCCAATATGATCCAGTTAGTCATTCGTATGGTGACCCCACCAAAAGACCAGAGGTGAAGTCGGCCACTATCGAGTTCATCGCCCCCAGTGAATACATGCTCAGACCTCCACCGCCGGCAGTTTATCTATTTCTAATGGATGTCTCATATATCGCCAGAGAGTCTGGATACTTACAGGTAAGTTAATATGAAATTGTTTTAACAAAAGCTTTATGCAAACTGAACAATGATGACTAAGTTTGCTGCACTCTATAATCATAGAAATAGTATGGTACAGGCCCATAGCACAGGATGTTAACTCTGCTATTTTATGTAATGAGAAATCTCATTTTATCTCGCACACTTTCGCATGTATCAACGGCTGTAGTGCATCTCTGTATGTTTCTGCCTTGTAAATGCATGTGCCATTTAACACGTGATTTAATAATGAAATAAAATTTGAAAAAATACATGGGTACTGGGTTAAGCAAGACATATTAGTTTACAGGACGTGATTTATTATAGAACATATGAATTAAAATATTCTATGGTTATAAAACAAAGCTATTGCGAAGTTAATTACACGAAATTACAAAAACTTCATGGAGAAATTTTATGTATTGGGTTTCTCCATTTTTCCTCTTCTAAAAATGTTAACGATGAAAATTTTTCTTTTTCATTAGAAACTCCCAAAAAACACTGGGATTTCTTTCAAAATATCATAGCACGAGAGCGAATACGTTATTAATGCCAAAATGTCACTTTTGCAATAGAAACGTGACGCGCAATGGCGTTCGTAATACCGATAACAACAGAAACGATTCTTACTGCTATCGGTGTTAGTTTGGCTACTCGCTGCTGGGGGCGACTCAAAATGATAGTTTTCGTAATACCGAAATTAACAATTGCGATAGCAATTGAAATGCGAGAGTGTTCATAATAGGCCTGCAGCTTTATTTCATCGAAAAATCAATGTAAAATAGAATACATATACTTACACATTTACTTATTTTTCATAAAATAAGCTGCAAAAACTGCTAAAGAACATTCCATCTCAAAAATTGATTTTTTGAATATTGAAAGAGTTCAAATATGTAATATAATGTGTTGTATGGTTAGTATACTGTTATTTAGTTGTTTATATATAGCTATAAAATATCAAATTAATGAACTACTAGCATTTAATTTATTATTAGATTATAGTAAATGTAAATTGTTTTAATCTGTAAGTTGTTTTATAAAATAAAATAAATAAATAAATTTTGATCAAAGGCACGAATAGCGCCTGTGGTCTTGTCTAGTAATCGTACTATGATTTGCCGTAGCCCTTACGACCCGTGATATTGTTCGCTTCGTTTTGAATTTTGTTCTAACAGAAGCTATTGTTTGTATACTGTATCTGAAGTGAGTGTTGGTGTTCATCCCGTATATCGACTGTAGATTTAAGCCATTGTGATAGTGGCTAGTTAATATCCTGTCCATCAGGTCACTTCTCGCTTTGAGTGAGGACTTCTGAGGATTTTAGCCATTCCTCGTAGCTAAGTCGTTTCATTTCATCGGCATAGTGCTCGCTCTTCTTTGTACCTTTTCAAGGAGAACTTTGCAGAATAGGGATTCCAACTTTGGTAACTGTATTCATGTAGCTGTCTCACATACATCTTATATTTTTCAAGAACAATTGGAGACTTAAGCAGTGTAATGCTCTCCGGAACATGTGCAACTGCCAATTTGCTCTTTTTGCCATCACGTGATGGAGGTCAGATATTGGTATACCCAGAGCCTTCTAGGGTTTAAACGAACCCAGTTATTTATTATCTGCATGTGGTAGTTAAACTTTGGGTTACTTATTAATCGTTATTCAAAGCGAGCAGCCATCCTTGTGTCCATTTAGAGATGTTGTCGAGGTCGGTCTGGAGTTGCGAGGGTCACCGAAAAACTTTGTGACGTTAGCAAAGAAGCTGACTCGCGATGTAATTGCTGATGAAATAAATTTCTTTCCTATTTTTTCCCCCCTTAGATTGTGTGCGATACATTACTAGCCCAACTGGAACAGCTGCCCGGAGATTCCAGAAAGCAAGTGGCTTTCATTTGCTACGATTCAGCTCTTCATTTCTACTGCCTCGGTGAAGGACTGACGCGGCCGCGGGAGTTAACTATTTTGGATATTGATGGTTTGTATCATATTGTCATTTTTTTTTTCTTTATTCAATTCAAAGATAGCAGAGGCTGTTAAAACAACAAGCTTTCAGAGAATATGCTAACCGCCAATGAGGCTTCGAGATTAATGGTAAATGGAATGTTTAGCAGTTTTGTTTGTAAAAATAATAATTTAGTTTATTCCTAGAAATCCCTTCAATCAACTTGACTTTCATTTCAGATGTATTTCTACCGATGCCCGACTCTCTGCTAGTGAATCTCGGAGAGCAGAAGAGTTTAGTGCAGGATATTCTGAAAGAGCTTCCTAAGCGTCACAGATCCAATCCAGCAGCCCCTCACGCTAGTGCGTTAGGAGCTGCCTTACAGGCTGCATATAAACTAATGGTTCGTATGCTATATAAGTAAATGAATTCAATGTGAAATATCTTTTCATGATTCTTGCTATTTCAGATTTGCCACTGACTATCGTTTTGTTTTCAGGCGCCGACCGGTGGAAGAGTTACCGTCTTTCAAACGTGTCTACCTAATATTGGTCCCGGTGCTTTAATATCTCGGTAAGAATAAATGAATTCGTACAGTATTTTTCATTACAGTACATAGATTCTTATTGGCCGCGTATACAAATACTGCAAATCTATTGCTTCTAAGGGGGATAAGTCGACATTTTGGGCAATTGCTTTGAGCTTTCAGCGATTAAAATCAGCGATCTGCGAACACATATTGGATAGTGGAACTAACCACTTGCAGTTTCAAAATCCCTTTCATAATACGAAGAACAAATAAGAAGAACCCTGAACTTCAATAGATACGACGGTTTCAAACTCTACTACGTGAAACCCTCTTCTTAAAATGTTCTCAATGCCCATCACCGAGCGCAAGGACATAACACAAGATACAGTGAGTGTTGTGTGGATGGCAGATTTTCAAAATTTTCTTGCGCCGAACCTGCCACCCTACTACTGTTACAGTTTGCGCAGTAATGCAGCAGTTCCGACTACCCATAGAACAACGGAAACATATCAAATTGTGAAAAGGGACACATTTGATATTTTTTCAGATTAGTTTAGATAGGTGGAGATAGGTAGGTCGGCTTAATACAGGGGTATTTTTTGAAAAATAGGTTTGGGTAAATAGGGTAGTAGACTTTTTGGTACTAAAACTATCCCTTAGTTAAATGGGTATTTTTTATGCCCTTATTTATTTAAAATGAATGTCATATTTATTATACCAACAAACTTTATCAGTAAAAAAAAAATATTTGATGTTAACCACGAAAAACATTCTTCTTTCAGAGATACTTTTATAATCTTATATAATAAGCAGGATTAGTTTCTTTTGACACGCAAATCTCTAGTATTTGTATTTCTCACCTTATTACTGACTTCTAGTGGTCAACTGAGATATTATATGATAAACTTCATTAAGGACAATGTAACAAACCTTGTAAGAAAAGTTGCATCGAAAAGTTTTTCACCTTAAACGTACATCGATTTTGTCACTGATCCGCGGATTCTTTGCCCGTCATTCTCACTCGGGATTGGCTGACCAACCGGTCGTTTCTAAGGATAGGTGATGCCAGGTCAACAACTACCCCTCCCGCTTAGGAAACAAGTGATTGGCTGACACAGCCCGGTACGCAAACCGCCCAGTTCCACCCAAGGTATCCCCCCGGATCCGCACCGCCAGTCTCAACTGTCTACAACTGCAGGTTACAGCCACAGGAAGAGTCCACAGCGGCCCTTCCAGTCCCCCTTCGAGGAGGCTACCGGGTGGGAGCTGAACCATAAGTTGGGCCGACCTAAGAAAACAAAAGTAGGCATCAGGACCAAGCCACACGGAACCATTAGGAACTTTAGTAGCAGGATTGTGTTTAAGATCATTACTACGGTTAAACCTGCCACCCTGAGACATTTCAACGAACTCTATCGTTATATCGCCTCGAGCGTAAAGAAGTTTTCACAATACAATCCACAATCCAACTATGCTATTGCTCGCGAGAGCCATGCTCCTTACCACAAAGCACTGGGAATTTTCAAACCCCGTGGAACACCCTCCTGCCCTCGCTACCAAATTTAGACAGATGTCTCCATCCACCCATTCCGTTCCAGGCTCGGAAGTCGCTTATGCGACCTCCGCCTATTGTAATAATGTCGTATTCTGTAACTCGGAAATATTGCGGATCCGTGGCGCCCTTTACTCATTCTGCAACCCGAGACCGAGTGGCCAACCAACACCTACCACCGCGTCATAAAACTCCCCCGGCTATTCAAGTCATTTAAGCAAAGCCGGTAAACCGACCAATACATCAATTGTCTTGGGCCGCCCGAGGTGTCCCCCCAGATCCGCCGCACACCGGGCTCACCAGGTTAGTCTCTCTTCGGGGAGGCTGCCGGATAGGTGTTGAGCCATGAGTCAGGCTGACCATGATAACAAACAAAGTTGGCCGTTATAACCTGGAGCTGCACGGCCCCATTAAACCTCAAACTTTGGTAGCAGACGGAGGAAATTCATGCGGCAACCTGGTGAAGATCCATTGCAGACAAAATTAAAGTGAAAGACCTAGGGTGTAACCGAGACCAAAGTAGGGTTGGCGAAAAAATACCGATATATCAAAATACTGATATTTTGTGGATGATTTATCAATAATTTATACCGATATTTTTCTAACTGATTAATTTAGCGATATATCATTGGCTGTAGGGTTTATGAGTCTATAATAGGTAAGCCTAAACAATAACCAAGTGTTCAGATTATAATATTATATCGCTATGCTGAAAGTTAGTTAATAGAAGCAATAGAAATTCATCAGATATACTGTCTGTATCAAAGCTCCTTTTAAACAATCCTCTGGTGACAATTATATTATAGAATATTTGGTAATACCGATTATTGCTCAATTTAGAGCTCAATTCTATTAAGGTGACCACCACTGCTAGCAAATCACTTCAAGAGAGACAGAGCAGAAAAGAAAGGTAGAGCAGAAAAGCTAATTCCTCCCGAAATATTCATTAGGCATTTGCCAACATTGTAGATCGTTTTTTTCACCAATATCCGTTTCTTGGGCAATATCACTTTTATTGCAGGAAATTCGTTCCGAGCATTGACGCAAAGAAAAAATCTCACCTGACCTGCTCAGAGCCGGACCTCCAACCCCAGCAGTGGTTCAAAGTCAGATTCTATTTGAACTCTTCATAAAATTGTACAAAAGTCAAACGAATTAAAACAATATCTCGATTACCCGATAATTGACCGCATTGTTGATCCATTAAAATTTTCGTTTGATAGTCGCCACTATATTCCTGGTTTGACAGAAATAGCACTTAAATATTAGGGTTCTTCAGTATCATCTGAGAGGATAGCTTCCACCGTGAACTTAGTGATACCAGTTAACAGAAGTCATCTCACCGGTATGCAAATTTTTCAGAGGTTTGTTTTACTATCTAGTTTTGATAAGTATTGGTTTTTGGTTTTGTATTACTTTGGTTTTTAAAAATCTAGTTCTTATTAAAATTGCATATTTTTAGTTTGATTTGGACACATTCAATGATGTCCTTTATATAAATC
>JAOPUG010000333.1:18631558-18645978 GCA_027564375.1 Micropterix facetella | reverse complement strand
TTCAATGATGTCCTTTATATAAATCTAGTTTTAATAAAAACTAAGCATGTTATTACGTAAATTATTTGTTTGGACTTTATCATCAGTTGCTTTATTTTCCATAATCACGAATTAGAATACTAATAATTTTGTATCATTTCTCATTTAAAATGTTATAATTGCTTATTAAAAAAGAAAAAAAATACCTTTATTATCACATTAATAAATTGATAAACAGAAATCAATATATCACAATACCGCAATATTTTTAAAAAATATCATTATTTAATATACCGATATGTTTTTTTGACACTACCATCCCTAGGCCGAAGCAAAATATCGGGAAGGATGGCAATGTATTATCGGAGCCCTATGCCCTACACCGGGGTGGCAAGAATTAAATAATTGATTAATAACACAGTATATTTTTTGACAGAGAGGATCCCAACGCACGCTCCGGAAAGGAAGTTCAGCATTTGAACCCAGCCACAGATTTCTACAAGCGTTTAGCTCTAGACTGCAGTGGTTCACAAATTGCCGTTGACCTTTTCTTACTCAATTCTCAATATTCAGACCTCTCAACTCTTAGTAAGTTGTTTTAATTTTAATACAGTTTGATTATAATTATTATTACTTTCCAAGACGGTTCAGTTAGCGGGCCATTCATTATTCCTAATGTTAAGAATGGCTATCGTTATTATTTTTCCCCATAAAAAACGCTTGTGGGTGTTTGTGACAATGTCATTTATTTTTCCTTTAATTTTCTTAGCAACATAAGTTCTTTTGGAGTAGGGTTATTGAGACACGGTGGTACCAGTGAATCATTCTTAATTTTTCCCTGCACAGAACTATTTTTAATTTTATCTACTGAAATGTTAGTATATTATATGTAATATTTATAATATGCTCTAATGAGATGGCATAAAAGAGTTGGACTTTCATGCCGTAGGTCCTGGATTTGAATCCTGTTCCGTGGTTCCGTGCCAAATTTCATAACCGTAATAGCCAATGAGGTGTTTGCTAGGTCCAGTAGGTTTTTCGAGATAAAATTGGGTGATTCTCCATTATTTTATTTTTATCTAATCAGGGTAACATCCTATTTTACAACAGCTCGAAATGTAAATGTGGATTGATCCATAAGAAGAGTACATAACTATATGTTTACGGCTAAACTATAAAAAAATGCAATCAATTTCAGTCCAAGCATAGCAATCTATGTTTTACTTAGCCTGTTGACCATTCAAATATGTCTACTCTTTAGGCAGTGCATTGATTTAGATTCCTTTTTTTCACCCACAAATGGCTTTTCATCGAACCCACCTTGTCTCCTAGTGGCAATATCTTTTAGGTGTGCATTTATAGCATCACATGGCCACCAATCCAATTGCAGACCGCTCCCAATGCTGCTTAACTTTAGTAACAAACGGTATCTACTAACGCTACAGATATGTCAATGTGACTACGACTAGTTACCCGACCCTCTCAATGGGGCTGTATCTGTCTACGCTAGTTCGGCAAATGGTGATATGTATCAGGGAATGGCTGCTGGTCTGCAGATAGGGATAGGGAGCATATAACTCCACAACCAGGAGAAACAATGGATTGAAGAACCTCCCACTTGGCAGGCTGTGCCCACGGAGAAGTATATGGTTCATTCGCATCTGCAGAAAAAGCCTAAGGGTATTTGGATAAGTCTGAGGATAGCACCGCACTTGCGCATATACAAATACCTCAGAAACTTGCCCCGTATTTTCTTAATAATGCAGAGTGTGTTTCCTCGAGTGGGCTGCAAACGGCAGAGCAGTACTCGCTTGAGGCGAGGACGCCACTAACGTGGGTAATGTTGATTAACGATATTGTATTCCTATTGATGAGAATTCGACTGTATAACTAAGGTTTTGTTTGCACGCATACAGATATCTCTGATATGCATTATTCTATAAATAATATTGTAAGATTTCATATTTTTAGGACAAATATTACTGACCTTAATTTGAGGTTAAATTAACTGTTTTTCTCAGGTGGGATAAGTAAATTCTGTGGCGGCACTGTGCATCATATACCCCTATTCAAAGCTTCACGGCCTTCCCAAGCCCAACAACTCAAGCGGTTGCTCTACAGGTACTTGACAAGGAAGGTTGGTTTCGAGGCTGTCATGAGGATAAGGTGTACACGGTAAGTTTATTTTTATTTTTTTACATAAAATATATATAATGTATGTATGTATATAACTGATTTACATCACCACCCTGAGGGGTGATGTGAAGGACCTTATTTTTATATGACTACTTTTTGGATGACATTTTGGTCCATCGGCTGCAGTAGAGGTGTGCAGTTTGTTGTAAGAACATGGTTTGGATCTCCACATTACTTGAACTTAGTTCATGTTCATTTGGGTAGCCTGGAGCATTGCCAAGTACAAGTAAAGCGTTTTCGAGCAAATTGGATCTTTTCATAAACTTCTTTACTTCTGGGATAAATTCTTCATGGAACCATTGACTAAATACTTCTCTTGTGACCTAACTTTTCAATTTGGCTCTTGTAACAGACTGGCGGACAAACATTCTTAAGCTCTCGGATTTTTAGCTTTACCAATCACCAACAAATTGAATTTGTGCCTTCCAGTAGCATTTGAACATGGCATAAAGGTGATTCTGTCTTTACTCATTTTACGGCTTGGTGCACTCGCTTCTTGAAAGGATATGAATGTTCTATTGGGCAACATCCTCCAGAACAGACCACTCTCGTCTGCATTGTAGACTTAGTCCGGAAGAAGACCCAATTTCTCTACTCTTTTTTTAAAACGTAGAATAAATGGTCGCTTGGCAGATTCGTCGCTTGAGAGTTTTTCACCTTATATAGATAACAAACAGATACCAAATCTCTTTTTGAATTTATCCAACCACTCAATACACACATGAGAATAATCTTTTTTGGTAATTTTCCAATAAAAACACAGCTTTTGCCTTCAAAATTTCCACACATGTAGAGCGTTTTCCATTTTTGGACAGTCACCAATGCGTAATGTTTTAAGCTTTCCTGGTTCAGACTCCATAATCTTCACAAGGTTCCACTATCTTCTGTCTGTTTTTCTTAAGATTGTGCACAGTAACATTCCCAACTCCATACTCTTTCATCAGTTTGCACATGTTTTCTCCTCTATCTACCTTTTTTAAATCTCCTTTTTCTCTTACATTTCTAAAGTTGCATGTTTTTGTTTGCTTTTGATCTTCCCTATTTTGTGACAAAAATCACTCAGGTAGCGGAAGGTATGATTAAACGAGAATGCGTGGCCAGCGGTAAGTACGTTTGTTTGTTTGTCCGTATATCCGAAGACTTCCCGTTGTCCGATCTTAACCAAATTTGGTATGCAGCCTCCCTGGGTGACCCTAAGCACCACCAGGTTGCAGCAAATAATTCGATTCGAGTTATGCAGATGCTGCTGCAGGTGAATCCTGGTTTACTTGGCCTGGATCTGACCAATAGGTAGAGCAAGCATAGCGTTTGTGGGTATTTTTGGAATCGTGGTGACGAGAGAAAGTTGTTAGAATAGGTTTTAAGCTATTTTGGATAAGTCAGGGGTTACCAATTTCGGAAGGGGCCACATTGCCGATGCATATCGCCACTTTTCCTGTTATTGGTGATAAATGTCGTCACTTCATAAATAGCATGTTATGTTCTTAGAACTCTCCTGAAACCAAATTGATTTTCTTATGTTTAAATTATCCAGGTGAGTCACTAAAGGATCTTTAACTATTTTTTCTATTGTTTTTGTTACTCGTTTTTCAATCAAAACATTAATTTGATCACTGAGCCCCATCCTCTAATATTCTATTTCATATTTTCCTCGATTTTCTCAATACCTGTATCCCTGAATTATCTTGAATATTAGAAATTTTATTATTGCCTCTTTTTTTTTCAGGGGTATCGCCATTCACACTTTCCACGGCAACTTTTTTGTTCGCTCAACGGATTTGTTAGCCCTTCCCAACGTTAGTCCAGATTCCGGGTTCGGAATGCAGCTGGCCATTGAAGAGTCTCTTGCGGATTTGCAGCAGGTCTGCTTTCAAGCAGCATTGCTCTACACCAGCAGTAAAGGTATGAATTTTAATGCGTGATTTTGTAGCACCCGACGTTTTGGCGTTGTTGCAGCCGCCTTTTTCCAGGGTTGACATTCGACCCTGGACAATTGCATCAATGCCAAAACGTCGCGTGATGTAAACTTCATGCTTAAATTCGTTTTATCTTATTTATAATGTCAAACAACTGCGATAATCTTCGATTTTGTAGTAAAGATATGCTTTAACGGAATCGATAATTAAAAGTAAAATGTCTTTTACAGGTGAACGACGTATCCGGGTTCACACAATGTGCCTTCCGATTTGCAATACTTTAGTAGACATTTTAAATTCAGCAGATCAACAGTGTATCATAGGATTATTATCTAAAATGGGTGAGTAAATTACGATTGTGGATTGCCTTTAAAATTATTATTTAGATTTTTCTGAAGCTTTTGAAATGTCCAGCTTATCTGCAAGAAAGTATGTAATTTTATTAAAATAATTAAAATGGATTTTACTACTTGAAGTTGTTGGTACCTGACGTTTCGACATTATTGAAAACACCAGAGATCCACTCGGCTCTACATTCTCTCGAAAATTGACTAATACTGTTTGTGGAATTTGTAAATAATAACTTTATAAACGTCAAGTAATCACTTTAAAATGACTTTCCTTTCAGTTCTTGTACTACTTGTGTTGATTAGTTTGTAATGAATACTGATTTGGAATAATGTTATTAAATAATGTTTGACGTTGCTGCCACTCCCTGCATTTCGCTTGCCAAACAGCATCAACAGAGTGGGCGGCTGTCAAGGCATTTAAAGTTTTTCTAATAGATGGCAGTGATTTCTCGCACAAAACTTTGTACCTACTATTGTACAAATATAATAGAAACACATATTTCCAAACGTTGTATTTTACAACACAGAGCAATCACACAACATCGCAAAAACTCTGTGGACGAATGTTATAGTGATTTTTTTCTTTTTTTCCTTCTCTTGGAAAACGTTGATAATTTTCCATTTTTGCTTATAAACTATCCGAAACAACATTATTTCCTCAAAAACAATGACAGCTGATAGCAAAGAAACTATTGTGACAATTGGCAGTAGCAAATCGATTGCGGTATGGTATTTGTAATGTCGATAATTACTAAAAGCAACTCTCGCAGCGATTGGAGGAAGTTCGGATACTGAAAATGTGTAATACCGAAATTTGCAGTTGCGAGAGCAATTGAAAAGCAAGAACATTCATAATAGGCTGCCACTCATGGCTGTTTATTGTTTTCAGCTGTGGACCGCTCGGTGTCGGCGTCTCTGGGCGATGCTCGCGAGGCTCTCACGAACGTGGCAGTGGACTCCCTGTCTGCTTACAAATTGGCTACGGGTGCTTCCGTCTCACCTGGCCTGCCAGCACCCAAAAGTCTATCGCTCCTGCCGTTATATCTTCACGCTCTACTAAGACATGTGAGTGTGATATTTATTTAATATTTTAAATGATACCTATTAAATATCTAAACAATTATAAATCAATATGAAATTGAAGACTATCGCGGTTATTTGACATTATGAATAAGATTAACGGATTTTCCGCGTGAAGTTTTTCAGCATCCGACGTTTCGGCGATGTTGCAATCGCCGAAGTCTAGGGTAGGCTAAACTGATCAAAGCCCCCAAAAAAGTCTGCATGTTATTCGGAGAATTTCCATTGTGGGTTCCACTGTTTCCGGTGTTAGACTATCTTTCGAGAATGGTCTATGTATAATATTTATATATCTAATAAGGGGCTGAACAGAGGCAAATGAAGTGTTAAGTGGATGAAAAGCCATGTGTGCGGATTTAAGACTTTCTGGTCTCTTAGATTGCGATAAATTGGAAAACCACTGGACAGATTCTAATTTAATCTTCACTGTTGGTTAGGTCTTCTTTCGGAGAATGTTAACTGTAAATAACATAAATATTACATATACTAATGTTAGTGATGAATAAAACCGATTAAAACAGAATAATATCTCAGCAATGAAAAAAATAACAGTCATCCATTACTATCAAACTGATAATACGATATAGGCCATGTCAAACTTACGAGGTAATGATTTTCTGCTTTTATCAACCGATACGCCCATTGCATGTGGTTTGTTATTAAACCAACAGATACCGTATAAAAACTACACAAGATGGCATTAAAAAGGTATTTTGGTCTAAAACTTAAGAGGCATTGCTTTATCAACGATGAAACGTTTCTTTAATTTACATTTGCATAAAGCTGAATAAGTTTCCTACAAGATGTTGGGTCTATCGAAATAAATACTGTAACTTTAAAAACATGTTAAACGATTTTAGCTGTCTGCCATTTTGCAGTGCCCATGAGTACAATTTAGAAATATTCTGTGCCTAGCTCATGATATATACCTACAACAATATCTTTATTGAATAGTCATTTTATATACTTAATATTATTATAATTAACAGTAAGTATGAACACTTTGTAACAATGTTTCAATACCAAATTTGCCGATGAAACATATCCATGACTATCCATTTATGTCAATTATATAATGATTTTTAGTTGAATAATAAAATTTATTTACCTTTTTAGATTTTTAATCCAATATCGCAAATAACATGGCACTTGTTTACAAGTGACGGATGACTAAGACTTCGAAATATGATTTCTCATGTCTTTTTATATTATTCATGGAATTTAGAATGTTCAGATCAGTTGGTTAACAAATTATTATAGTCTGTATTACTTCGCAGAGATCCAAATCCTGCAAATATCACAGCAAGGGCATTACTAGTAATTTTCCATACTCCCACGGCACTTAAGAGGTTAAGTCAGTTAGGATGATTCCATATTGGTTCCAATTTGTTAACGATATTTTTTTATTTTGCTATTATAGCCTGCATTCCGGACTGGTCAATCGACGCGGTTAGATGATCGGGTGGCGGCAATGAGTGCGATGAAATCACTTCCTCTCTATCAACTGATGCGATCAGTCTACCCGGATCTATATCCAATACATTCTCTCCGAGATCACTTGCCAAAACCACAGCCAGACCGTGGCCCGGATGAAGCCGAAGAGAATTGGCCTGATCCTCCAAGATTACATCTCAGCGCTGAAAGGTTCGTATCTTAAAATAGTGTTTGTGCCTTAGTGGCGATAGAAAGGGTGATAATAATAAAGAGAAATGGAGCTGCCATGGAATTCACCTACAATTGAGCCGTGAATGTGGATATTTTGTACTAATAGCCTTGATTCGCTGTCCTCTGCTACCACCAAGGCACTAACCTTAGCGGAAAACTAGATATTTCATCATTTTTATGTAATAAATAAAGAAAAAAAATACACTGAATTTATCCATGTTTGCATTAAAATAATATTTTTTTGCTTTTAATGTTTAGTTTATTTTCAATTTGTAACAATAAAATACCTACCTACTAGTGTAAAATGATCATGGTACTCAACACTCATAGGTACTCAAATCAAAAGAAACATTGTCAAAATTGCATGATCCGACTGTATCCGCTTAATGACAGTATCAGATAATCTGATTTTTACTCTGAGTCAGACTATATCCATATTTTGATATTAATTATTAAAATGATTTCACAGAGTGAATTCAAATGGCGCATACCTACTCGACGACGGTGAACTGATGACGATCTACATCGGACATGCCGTCGACCAGTATTACCTGAAAGACACGTTTGGTGTAAACCATCCGCAAGACATACCGGAGGATTGGCGAGAGTTGCCAGAGATTGAAACTGAACCAAACCAATTGCTTCATGCGTTTGTCGATAAGCTGAACGACGACAGACCGTATGCCTCGGAGGTGCTCATTATCAAGTTAGTATAATATTGAGCATTCGAATCTACTTCTGCCATTTCCGATGAATTAGGTCAATTTTGATTGGAGTAACAAAGGAATAATATGATAGTTGCAAACACTAGTAGTCGTCTTCATCCAATGATGGAATTCTTCCTAGCGTGTGAAATTAAATATATTAGGCTGAGTCGTAGTAACAATTGCTAGTTTTCATAGCTGAAACCTTGAAATAACAAATATTTTTTAATCCTTGGACCTATACACTGTAATACTATGGTGGTGCAAGTGCCAGTTCCAAAAAAGTCACATCATTTTATGACAGAAGTGGTTACCATATTTGTGGCTACGGATGTCCCAGAACCATAAAAAATGCAATTTGGCTGCTGGGAGTAGTTGTTTTTGACCAAAACTTTGAGTTAAAAACTAAAAAAAAGTAATAAGTAATTAAAACCTACCATGGGATAGTTAAATGTTAACATTTTATTGAGTCTAAAAGTCAAGATCAAAGTTGTGTGTTTGAATCACTTTGGGGTCATCGGTGACTTGCATGTATAGGTGCAACTGGTGCTAAGAGAATGGCACCCACCGGGGCAGGCCCGGTGACAAGGGGGCACTAGAGGTAGATATGTACCGAGCCCTGGACATTTGTATTTTACCATCATATTTTTTTTAATATGCCATCATATTGACAATAAACTGCAAAAACAGTTCAGGACCGATAGAGATAATATGAATTGCTTGCTGAAATGACTTCTTAATGTTACGATTCATTTAAGCTCATGCGGTTTACCTTTTCGCGGTAGTTCTTTAAAAATAGGAGAAGTGTACTATAATATACTAACTACCAGATGCAAAACTAGAGACCGGGTCCACTTGGGAATCAGAGTAACGGGCCTCAACATTTCTGTCACCGGGCATGCACCGAGGCACTAGAAGTTATATTGGATCTACCACCTCTAGACCTTTTTTATAAAACAAGATGCAGCGAGAACAACCATTCGTCTTCAGCAGCTGAAACTAGAACATGAGGGGAAGAACAAAAAAGCACTGGATATTCTACAGCAGGCATGGGATGACTTCTCACTACCAAAGATGGATACAGACAAAATGCTACCTTAGTACTTGTTCAGGAAATGTTGTACAAAAAGTCCTGAAGATGAGAACCTTGTTAATACGAGGGTATCTAACAACTATTGACACCGATAATTCACAAACAAATGAAGGGACTGGGGATAGGGTCTACTCGTACTCTTGGACTAAAGGTCAAAAGGTCTCTGGGGTGGGGCTCTACTCCATGATTTTTGAAGTAGAAACTGTGGGTGTGTAATGGCTGGAGGAGAAATGGAAAAAATAAAATTAAAGGGAGAGTGTACTATACATGGATATAGAGAGCAGATAGGTGCTTCTAGACCTTACGAGCAGCTACACGCAGACATATAAATTAATTAAGGAAAGCCATGAGGCACTTGCAAAGATGACACATAGAAACAAAATATATCTCGCATAGGTGAATGAACACAGTGGAGTGAGTGGTAATGGAGAAGCAGATAGATTTGCAAGGAAGGGATCGTAAAAATCCACGACTTTCCACTGGCGAAACGGTACGAAAAGACTCTTGTGTAATAGAACCAAGGAGTGAATGAAGCACAGATGGAGAGCACAAGCCCGAGGCACTTGCCTTGCTACTTAGTTACCTTTCCACTTATTTACCTACTTTTATTTTAAAAGGGCCATATCGGAACCCACTAAGATTAATAAGTTACTGCCTGAGACTTCACGGATAATGGTGGGCCTGCTAACTGGGCAGGCCTGTTTAATCTGAACTGCTCCACCTATTGTTGCGGTCGTGGGATGGAAGGATAGACAAAAGGAGAAAAATGGAGAGTAAAGAGACATGATTTCGGTCAAATAGGCATTTGCACGTTATTATATTATGTATACTAGAAAATAAGCCTATTCATAACGGACTTATTGCCACGAATGGAACTGGATTTAACTTTATTAACTGGTTGAGAACCGGATAACAAAGTGAAGTGAACTGTAAGAAAAATTGATCGCTCATAAGAATCGATAGACATAATACAATCGCATGTAAACCCAGGTATATACATGTTAGAGAACCATAGGCTCTATCAGGCGAGCGCCGCATATGATGATGCGGGTAAAAATAAACTTCTGAGCGACATCTTCATCCGACCATCGGCACAGCGTCCCTTTGCTGACTGATTGACTTTACTAAGTACTAAT
Source organism: Micropterix facetella (assembly GCA_027564375.1). Lineage (NCBI taxonomy): Eukaryota > Metazoa > Arthropoda > Insecta > Lepidoptera > Micropterigidae > Micropterix > Micropterix facetella. Next base: position 18,635,859 of record JAOPUG010000333.1, on the reverse strand, counting down.
AAGTAGTATGCTGAGCCCTCTCCATTTGCCGGATAGACATTAACAACCTTCTATTTGGACTTAATGCTATTAAAGGCTTCAGATTACTAACTAACTGTAGACGGAGCAGCACCGGCACATGCACGGAATCTATTCGTCTGTTTAATGCAACCTTGAAATTTGGATTAACGCTGTTAATGGCTTCTTACATTTTAACCGCTGAAGTTATCGATTGGCAATGTTAATAATCTGACAGCAGTGATACAGAATCTTATTTATCTCTTTCATAAACCCATAATCATCATTATACTACGAAAAGAACAAAACGATATTAATTTTCTAAAAACTAAGTAATTAAGAAAATAATACTTATGGATTTTAGATGACTACCGTCATTGGGGTCATCCGCATTTTATGTCACATATTTTTTTTATGATACATCCAAGGATATTGGAGTTTCGCGTGATGAAATAAAGGTATTATAAAGGATATAGATACATAGAACTAGTACGGTACAGAGCCGAGAGTATATCTATACTTTCCACTTAGTTAACCTGCTGTGGTATTTGGTTCCCTGTATAATGTTACTCCCCTGTTCTAATTGATTATACTAAGATTTTGTTTTTTTACAGGGATACGTCACCGAATCGGACTGCTTTCACGGAGCGTCTCCTCGATGATCGCGTCGAATCAGCCCTATCATATTACGAATTTTTACAACACATAAAGACTCAGATCAAATGAGAAGAACCAACTGCTGCGGGTATCTAATACACCGCCGAGCAAAGAAAGAAGCGCCTCGACATATTTTATAATAAAAAAAAAAATATGCACAAGCATCGGATTTTTTGAGATGTATGTATATTAAAATTTAAATTGTATAGTTTTTTTTATCGTGTATATCTACTGATTTTGTTTGTTGGATAGATTCTAAATAAATGTAGTGACTGTCCTTATAATATAATAATGTCCTGCGAAATATAACCTATTATAATTTATTCTTAGTTTAAATAATTATTTTTTTTAAATGTTATTAATTGCGTCTCTCAGTTTTTTTCACGGTCTTGCAGCTGTATTTTTATAGTCAGTGTTGATATGTATTGGTGTCATCTTGTTGTAGTGCGATGTGGTCCCTATATCTCTTGGATGAGTACTCTAAATTGCTATTCATACAAATTCTAAACCTCTAGAATAAAGTTATTGCAGAATATCGCTCGACTATGGCGATGTGTGCCCAAAACTTTTTGTGGATGATGCCAGCGGCGACTCAGGTCCCGAAAGGTGTGAAGTGAACGACTCATTGCCAGCTCGATATGTTAGGAGTGGGGGAGAACATTGATAAATTAGTATATGTACCTGAGAGCGAAGAATAGCAATAATCCTGTTGAAAATTGAAAAATATCATGTCCTAGGTTATTTCTTAAAATTATTTTTGAATCTTAAGAATATTTCTTAGAATCAATATTTCATAGAATCAGTCCTGGGTTATTTCTTAGATACAATAATAAAGGTGTTAGATATTTTTTATCAATTTTTAACGTTATCGCTGGAAAATGTGCTAGTCATCTGGAAGTACTGCGGCAGTCTCGTTCAACTTAATGGTTTCTTTCTACCCGGCACTCGCTTGTGTGGTGCGTCGATCATGTTACACTTTTCAGGAACAATGTCCGCTGCGCCCTCTAGTGGGAGAAAATGGCAGTGAACATCCCCATTGATAGGGTGTGCGGTTACTATTTATATTAGAGCCAGATCTACTTCGACTATCGGCCAGAAATGTACCACAAAAAAGATACTATTCAGGCAAAGATGCTACCGCACCACGCATGTTAAGTTGAAGTTTAACAATAATATTCTTTGCATCCATTAAATTTTAATTCTTGTATAACCATCGAATACCACAATTCATTCATATTTGTGATATCAGACCATAGACATTCTATTAAAATGTAAATAAATCGTTGGCCTATAATATCCAGTTTCATTGTACATTCCATTCTTATCGTCTATTTTTTTTCTTTTTTATAATATATTGTGCCAAAGAGAAGTCGGCATTTAAAATCAATTGTTTTATTCTTCTAAACACTTTTTTACATTTAGCACTATATAAATTCGTGTTTTTGTTTAATACATTATAGGGCAGCCATACTATCATTGTACCTATACATATTTTATAATCGACGAAAGCTGTAGTTTTTCATAATTACATACTAAGGTGAAAACTGGTGAATGTATTTTTCCCGTTGTGAACGAGAAATTTATAGTATGTGTATATTAAAATATATTGAAACTGTTCAATAAAAATGTTATGAGTTGTAAATATATTTCAATTTGACCAGAGGTGATGTGTTTTACTTATTTATTTCTATGAACCAGTGTTTGAAATCTGCAGATACGGTTACAGATCAGAGAAATGCAGTTTTTACTCTGCTTCGGACATTGAACTTTTTTGTGGATACGGATTTAAATGTTCGCATCACTAGTGAAACTGTCTTTTATATACCATAGATAGATAAATAATAATTATTACTTTAGAACAGTGGTTCTCAAACTTTTTTTCCCCACATACCACCCGGAAATTATAGATCAGTCGCATACCACTAAACTGTTAAAAATTCTAAAAATCTTTCAAAATGGCAAAGTAATAAAAATTCCAATCTTTATGAAAATATTATGTTTATTTGCTTATACAAAAAGTTTACACTTTACATTTCAATATTCTTATTGTTTATTAATAAGTAGTTAGGTAATGCGAAAAATGGTCCTGCATGCTCGAAAAAAGCGAGATGTTTGGCTGAGTTATACTTAATTTTAAACGCAAATTTGGGTCTATGTTAAGCTTATTTCGGTATTTGTTTTTTAGCACTAACATAGCAGAAAATCCGCTTTCACAAAGATACGTGGTGGTAAATGGAATCAAAAACAATAATGCTTTTCTGGACAGCGATGGATATTCATTTTTAACTTTAAGCCAAAATTCACATAACTAGTTTGGTAAATTCTGCTTTTAAACCCCCTTCGCAAGATAGTTCTATCAAAGACTCTTTTTCGCTAATAGTTAGGTTTTCAGGAATATTATTCAAATAATCCAAAATGAATTGGTTTCTTATCCAAAGGAATTCAGAGTAATCTTCTTTAAAATATTCTTCAAAGGTTTCAGCGAGTATTTGGCAATGTTATTGATGACATCGGCGCTCACTGTAAGTCCATGCTCTGTCACAAAATTTTCCAAATTAGGAAAAGACTCCAGGCTTTTAGTCAAAACACTCTTGTTCATCATTTGAAACTTCTTGATAAATCACTGAAAATCTATGTCATTTACTGAAAATCTATTTGTTGTTTTACCTTGCATACTTACATTTAAGTCGTTGATGCGATTGAAAATATCTGAGAAGTAGGCTAATGTAATCCAGAGCTCATCAGTCAATCGATCGCGCAGTTCAAAATCGGTTTCCATCAGGAGCAACTGCACCTCAGAGTGTAGCTCAAATAATCTGCTCAGCATTTTTCCTTGCGAAAGCCACCTCACCTCCGTGTGTAGTAGTAACTGAATATGATCACTGCCCATTTCAGAACACAGTTTCAAACATAAACGAGAGTTTAGAGCTCGCGATTTAATAAAATTTACCACTTTGATGGCCTCCTGGAGAACATATTTAAATTGTTCAGGCATACATTTTACTGCTAAGGCTTATCTGTGGATGCTGCAATGCATGAAAGTGCAATTTTCTGCAACAGATTTTACTTTTGTGGCAACACCTCCGAATTTTCCTGTCATAGCTCGAGCGCCATCAGAACAGAAGCCAATGCAATTTATCCAATCCATTCCATTTTCAGCAAAGAATTCACTCAGCTTCTTGAATATTTCATCCGCGGTAGTTCGTGTTGGTAGCGCCTCACAGAATAAATAAACTTCTTTAATTATAGTTTCATGCATATACCGCACGTACACTATAAGTTGAGCATGGTTTGTTATATCTGTGCTCTTATCGAGTTTTATCGCAAAAAAGTCACTATGTTTCACAAGAGTTATTAATTAATTTTAACATTTAATGCCATACTTTCAATCCACGATATGCCCCACTAGTCCAATCAAAGAAGGAGGTATAGAGTGCGTGAGCAGGAACCTAAGCAATTCCTTCAGAAACTTGTTCAGGGTGCTTAGTTTGTAAACATACCAAAAGTCCCGACGTCTAGGTGGTGAGCCAGGGGGAGGGGGGGGGGGAGGTCCCACTTTTGGGATTTCCGATTATATCTCAAAAACGGTGCATCGTAGGGGAAAATTTCCTTGAAATAAATGAAAGCCCATAAAATTATCTAAAACT
>JAOPUG010000333.1:18015314-18034629 GCA_027564375.1 Micropterix facetella | reverse complement strand
AAAACATATCATGTATGGAGGGGGGGGGGGAGATAATTGGAAGTGTTTTGATGATGAGGATGGGGACCGCAGAGCTTATGTCAAGATTCCGTTATTTTTTGAGGTTATTACCTCAAAAAATAAGATCTCTCTGATAAGCTTATGAAGTGGCTATGATTTGACTCTGTGCAATGAAGATTATATTTCAGTTATATAATTTATATTGAATATTATGGTTTATTAATAAAATATACTTAATTATAACATGACTCCCTATGTCTATAGGATAAAACAGGCTCAGTCCAGGATTAAGTGTTTTTCTTCTGTAATTTTAAGTCGATTCAAATACAATGCAAAATTAAGTAAGGATTAGTTGTTTAATCGCATTTCTTTCATAATTATTATTGATACACAATTCAATATAGACGTCTTGTGTTCGTTCCATGTCCAATGTTGCTTCTGCATCCTCGGTCTCTTCCACATCCTCTGATTTGACCTTCTTTATTCCTCCCTATATCTTTTAGGCCCTGCCCCGACAATGCTACTCACAACAAACCAGTTAGGAAATCAGATCAACAATGAGTAGCTTCATTATCACAGCACTATTATTTCAATGGTGGTCTGTACACGACGCAATCCATCACAAACTGGTTCGTAACATGTTATTAAATAATCACGAGCGACCCGATGTGCTGGTCGCACGCTGCTAGCTTCGAAGATTCCCAAGCAATATTATGCACAGTACCACCTTGAGTTAGTGTTTCTCAACCATTTTGGTAGTGCCGTGTATGACTGAGCATCACCAATTAGTTTATAACTTTAATTACTAACCCGTTCCATCACTTTTGAGTAGCGTTGTAGACGAAGGGCCCTAATTCTCTCAGTAAGATGGCAAAATATGACTTTGCCTCTTCAGTTGTACAAAACTTTATTAGATTCTGCAAATCCATATTATTCCTGTGGTATTGGAATTTCACTCTCATACTCCACAGGAGACAATTACGGTTCACGAAATATACTTTAGACACTGTTAACAAGTATCTAAGTACAGGCCCTACAATATATCGTGAACCCTCGAACACAAATATGTATACGAAGACGTGTTTTTTAAGTAATTGCCGTTTTGAAATATTAAAAAAAAACACTTTCACAATTCATAACAATTTTATTTTTACATGAAAGCCTGTATTTTAATCTACTTTTCCATATAATTGCCATCAATATTAAGGCACTTATCATTTTGTGTAACCAGCTTTAGAATCCAGTCATCATAGAAGTCTGCCGTCTGATTTGATAACCGCTGCAACGTGGCCATTTTGACACCATCATCGTTGTCATAGTTCTGACCTCCCAGTGTTTCTTCAAAAGTAGAAACAAGTGGTCGTTGCTGGGCACTAGATCGGGACTGTGAAGAGGGTGATTAAGTTGTTCCCAGCCAAATAATGCGATGAGATCTTGTGTTTGATTAGCCGTGTGTAGGTGGGCATTGTCATGAAGCAAAATGATCCCTTTACTCAGTACACCACGCCTTTCGTTTTGCATTGCATGGCGCAGTTTTTTAAGATCTCATAGTAAGTCGTAGAATGTATTGTCACCACGAGGCAAAAAATCCACCAGCAACACCCCCGTCTTGTACCAAAATCGACAGGCGGCGGGATTCTCGATCGGCGGAGGCATTTTAAATACTCATAAACATATGTAAATGCAGTCGAATGTTTCCGTAATGGCGTCCGTGGCTTGCCAACAGATGTGAGTACACGATGCGCATGCGCAGAATGCCGACAGCAGCGACGCAGTGGGGAAATTTCAAAACGGTACTTAAAAAACACACCTAGATAAACACACTATATGTAGTTTTTTAACGGGCATACACTAACATTAAAATTCTATTACTTTTTTTATTTAATATTACGGAATTTTAGTCTCCGAAAAAGGTTTAAAAGCCCTGTTGTCTGTGCATGTTTGGGTAAGAACACATAAAAACAACCAGCGCCCAGCATCAAGACAGCACCCAGCGCCCACTGTTATGGTTATTTTTCTCGTCTCGTGGGCCCATCTTTAGATGAAATCATCAGATTGGAGGACAAAGCCTGGTTTTCAAGTTACGATACTAGTCAAAAGGGTGGTACTTTAGCGCTTTTTAGGGTCTACTTTTCGTTAAATTTAAATTAGTTTTAAATTTAAGTATATAATTGCATAGATTAATGTTGAAGTATAAAATTACATTGCAAGTCACACTGCGGTGTGCTTAGTTGGACTTCTTAAACATCCGATTTTTAGCAAAAATACTAAGAGAATCAAGAAATCCTAAATCTAAAAAAGAAACATTCTAAACTTACGTGATCTACTATTATTGTTATCCGATTGACTGCTTTCTTTATCACGGTCATTCCGCTCTCTTTCTCTCCGACGCGGTGTGACCACAGACCTTCTCGCTTCCGGCGAAGGTGACCGTGATTTCGAGCGAGTTTTGCTACGGCTCTTGGATCTAAAGCAAAATCATACATTGATCGATTAGTCCTGTGTTAGTCGCGGGCCGTTTAGTAATATACAATTCCAAGAAAAATTATTAATGCCACCGTGCATTTTCAGTGCTAATTTACATTTTTCAATACCCTTAAATTGTAAAACTCCAGTTACTTTCAGAGTTCTTATGATATTTATTTTCATGAATAATTTTAGCTTTTTCAATATCTGCCACATAATTAGTGTGAGTTAGGTTAGTGTTCTACTAAATATCCAGACCAAATAGGTAATTTTATAATTTTGGTATCAAAAAATACACAAGTATGTAGGTCCAATTTTTTCAAAATTATGAATGTTTATTAAAATAATAGTATTCTTTTTAAAAAATGCTGTCTGCTAATATTGCACAGAAAGTTAATTTCAATTGGGTATTCGGATACCAATAATAATTATTGACAGAAAAATGCAAAATCGAGAAAGAGTTCCATAGGTGTGCTGCCTGCACGGTGAATGATTTCCCGAAAAGAGCCAATGAATGTTATGGTATTGCTAACAATACATTCTCATGTGAATGTAACGGAAGGCCATGAAAAGACAAAGCTGAATAGAGGTCGAGAAGATAGGGCGGCTGATATTCCTGGATGACCGGAAAAGTAGAGTAAGGATATGCAGCATTCTACGGTAACCTGACTGGTAGCCATTCAATTTGTTCGCAAAATGAGGACACATGAACAATTTTTTTTAGTTAGAATATAAACCGAATGCATGCATTCTGAATTCTTTCTAGTTTAAGTAATTCCTCATTTCCATCCAAATAGGCTATGGCAGCGTAGTTTAACATTACCAGTGTAGTTTAAAAAACTTTCGAGAAATGGGGCGCAGAGGGCATATTTTTTTAAATATTTAGCATGCTAGATTTGTCCATGGTCAATTTGAATAGAATGGGAATCATATACTAGAATTTTAGAGTGGCTTGAAGAATAGGGGCTATTCTTCAATTATTTTGAAGATTTTATGATAACTAGAGTCGCGACTTTAGTAGTGTACATCAAAGTACATGCAAAGTACCCGTAAATGCGGCAATGTTACTTCTAGCGAAGATAAATGACTTCTAATCCCCTCTTCTATGCCACAGTATACAGAGAACAGCAAACGCACTCGCAAGTGGCAAGGCGCGGCAGGGATAGGATGCGAGGGAAGGGAGCAGAGGGGTACGTAACGACAAATGTTTATGTTTGCCGTTATGTGGTCTCGGGATTGTCAAATTTCTCGAATGTTCTACTGCATCTTTCGACGGGAAGTGAATGTGCCTACGACTGGCGGTGTGGCGACCATATGACGGACGACAGATTCTGCGTATTCTGTTCAAAGGTACGGATGACTGCCTGTGGTACAATGTCTAGTAATCATATTACAGTTTGTGATAGTTCTAGGACTCGTGACGTCGTTCGCTTTGTTTTTAGTTTTGTTCTAAGAGAAGCTACTGTCTATATACTGTGTCTACGCTAACCAACAGCTGAACGAAAGGAGATACCTCTACTCCAGCAATTTTCAAACTGTAGCGAAATTTTAAAATACCTGTACATCTGTGAGATGAACATGACTAGCGCAAGGGTTAAAGCAACTATCCTTTTCATTATGAAATCGAAGACTATCGCGGTTGTTTGACATTATAAAAAAGATAAAACGAATTTACCACGTGAAGTTTGTAACACCTGACGTTTCGGCGATGTTGCAACTGCCATTGTTCAGACAGTCGTTGCGGTAGAGTCTATCCTGGACGACAGCGGTTGCAACATCGCTGAAATGTCGGGTGTTACAAACTTTATGCGATAAATTCATTTTATCTTATTTATAATATCGTTTTTGTTACTTACTGTATTATCATTGCCAATAATTTACCTGTATCTCCTGCCGCGTGGTGAATTTTGTTTCTGTAAATCTCTAGGAATGGGCGAAGGCGATTTTGATTTTTGCCTCAATCCACTTTTGATCGCATCCTCTTTCAGTTTCTTCGCATGGTTCTTCGCTTTGTAGTATTCGTATAAGCCAAGCTTTTCCCATCCCTCGCTGTATACAAAATTAAGATTAAATAGAGTAATTTGAATGACAACTGGAATATCAGCAAGTGGATAAACATTCAGTGTATTCTTTAAGATAAAAAATATTTTGCAGAAGATACAAAAACCTACACCTGAAGATCAGACTTCTAATATGCTATGTATGCTCAATATTATTATATGGGATGGATAGCTGGACACTATGCTGTTAAGAAAGCTTGAAGTCTTCGAAATGTGGATCTATCAGAGGATACTTAATAAGCTAGGGTTACAGAGTGAGGAATAAATATGTATTAAAGTATCCAAGCATAAAACACAAAAATATTGAGGAAAATAAGATACCCAAACTCGAATACTTCGTTTAAGTCATGCATCGTCCCGAAATATACAACATTTCGCATCTAATAATTCAGGACAAAATAGCTGGAAGAAGAGCTCCGGGAAGAAGAACATCTTGGCTCCGTAATCTACAGGCATTGTAACAAAATTTATCACATTATTGATTCGGGCGGCGGCCAACAAAGCTGTAATAGCCAACACTTGATTGTTTCTGAAGGATGAGTTCGTTGAAATAAGATTTTGAAATGTCAACAACATGTGATATGATTCTGACTTGTAAATTGATAACTTCTTCTATGTGAATTTAATAAACCTGGAAATAAATCACTCAGATATTTAGTATAATATATACACTCAGAGCTGTCATGGAACACCGACCAGAGTCGGAGCCCATCAATAAGGTTATTACACTTATGGGGAGGAACAGTGGACTCCAGATTTTTCAACCAGCTGTGGTAAGTTTAGCACAGATGTTCTTGTTCTTTCCCCCTTCAAATCCATAAGATTTCAGATAAGGAAATCGCCGTAGTACTTTTTGGCCCATCCGTAGTATTATGTAGGACGGCCCATATAGTCTGATGCTTGCTGTGCGTTTGTTTGGTTGTTTGTCCGAAGACTTCCCGTGGTCCGATCTTAACCAAATTCGATATGCAGCCTCACTGAGTGACTTTAAGTAGACTTAACCAGGTGGCAGCAAATACGATCCAAGTCCTGCAGGTGCATCCTGATTAACTTGGCATGGAGAAGGATCTGACCAATAGGTAGAGCAAGCATAACGTATATGGGTATTTTTGGAATTGTGCTGACGAGAGAAACTAGCTATTTTGGATAAGTCAGGGATTACCAATCACGGGACAGGCCAAAGTTGCCGATGTGTATTGTTACTTTTCCTGCTATTTTCTATGAAGGAATTAATTATTTTACTGTAGAGACAAAGATCTTTAAAGAGATGAATCAGGGATAAAATATGTTTTGCCTTTTAAGCCGTCTCTCACAAAATTTATTGAGGGTTTGGAGGGTAATATCTGACTTTTATTGGCATGAGGGACCCTCGGTGACTATAGGTCTTGGGCAAACATAATCCATATTTCGTTACATCACTAATTTTAAGATGTACAATCTATGATAGCAGTTTCAGGGCCTTATACAGAATACTCAGCGCCAGGGTCCAAATCCTAGCAGTTAATGCATCGATCATCTCGATATTGGACTATAGCATATGGCGACCCTGACTATAACCCGTATCTGTATAAGAAAGCTGAGTGGAGACTGCAAAAACTTCAAAATACCCGTGCTATATTTGCTTCACCTATACCTCCTCGACATCATGTCTCCCCATTTCCCAAGTGAGCATCTTTACTAAATGAGACATCTTTACCAGATGAAAATCCACCGAACCTCTTATGCATCGAAGGTAGTGGGATTCATAAAATCACACTACCTTTACTCTAGAATGTACTAATCTGTTTGTGCATTCGTATTTTACAAAATCAGTTATTTGCTATCGTTCCCAAGCAATCAAATCTATCTCTTGGAACGCTTCTCTTATTGTTTACCGATTGTGTGAAACAATCGAGAGCAGCTTTACATGCTTTTAAAAAAATATTTAAAAAAAAACTTTTAAAAACTATTATCAAAATGTTCAATGCTCTTTATCTAACCGATTGATATATCGTTTTCCTATTCTTTCTTTAACCTGTTAACCGAGTGTGACTTATATATATATATATCAGACGTAAACAGTATCGAGTATAGGTAGGACGTATAGAAATGTCCTTGAAATATCTGTCGTACCCTTGAATCGGCGGGACTCGTTTTTTTCCAGCTATGTGACCTACTATATTTGGGCATCCTTAAGGATGCCTGTCTGTTTTAGTCATATGGCCCACCCCATCGATGTTTTCGCCTATCCATACTCGATACTGTCTACGTTCGACATATACATATAAGTCACGCTCGGTTAACAGGTTAAGAATCTATTTATTCGTGTATTACGTAATTATTATTATATTGTTTACTTTTTTTCTACCTTAGATGACGTGATATCTTAATATCGAGCCTTTTGTCCGAGGATTCACTTTATTTAGTCACCGTAGCGAGATCATGCAGCCTCTGTTTACATATTAACTAATGAGGTTTATTTTTCTTTTTTAACGATTGTTAGATGCATGATTTTGTTTATTTTTTATTGTTTTTTGTAATGTGTTCCACTTCCTAGCTGCAAATAAAAGCTATTATCATTATACCTGTCTCTGGGTCGCTCGTGGTTAGGTGCGGCGTAGAAGGCTTCCACGGCGGCCAGCAGACGCTCGTTCGGAGGAGCTGGAGGGGGCAACCGAATGGAATCTGGATCCAGAGGCTTGTATTCACTATCTTCCAACTGCGGTGAAAACATTCGTTTTATTTTCTTTCTGTTGACATTCCTTCAGTTGATATTAAAGATATGCAATAGTAACCAATAAAGTATGTGAGTTCTAAAATATAATGAACTCGAATCGACGCTCTTATGAATTTTTTAATATATTCAAATTTTTATAGGCAAGCTCCGCGAAGCCTCGTCTCGACAGTCGCAAAAAGAGAATATTTATAATAATAATTTTATTTATAATTTCAATATATTTTATTTTTTTCATAATAAATACATTTATTTATCGATTTTTAAAAGAAAGAATTGAAATTTATCGAACTTTAATTCCAGGTATTATTTTTCATTTCTTCATTCACTTTGATCGATACGATACATTGTGCACTGAATTATTTATTATCGGCTATGGAATTGAAACCCTAAGGGCTTATTCCCACTACGATGTGCCGGCTGTTTACAGGCCGTCAAAACAGAGGCGGCGTTAGCGACTGAACGATTTATATGAAGCTGTTCACATTTAGACGAATCGGGAAAAAAAGGGACCACAATTTTGAATGGACGTTTTGTCACTGAAAAAAGGAACGACTATTTTGAATGGACGTTTTGTCACTGAAAAAATGAGGCCCTATTTTGAATGGATATTTTGCCACTGCGGAGCGCCGTCTAAACGCCCGGACCAGTGTAATGTGAATGAGCTTGCGCCGACAAATACCACGTGTCGATACGCCCCGCGGACATCTCTTTCTCTCTCTCTCCCAGCAGCATCATTTCAGCGTCTGCATTCCTGTCAGAAGCATGCGCAGGGTGGAAATAAGCGCAGAAACTTTAATTTCATTTGTTGAAATTTGAACAATTTTCCTGACGAATCAGTCTATATGTGAACATTTATCTCTGAGCAACAGTTTCCGTCGACACAAATGTCCCGTCATAATGGAAACGGGCCCTAAGTGGGTTACATTCAACTATTTGTAATTTCACTTGAAACTCATGCAGGGATCGCAGAGCGAGATTATTTTATCAATAGAAATACTGCGTGTTATTGCTAAAATTACGAGTTGGACAATGATTGGCTACTAAATTTGAATGCCTGATGTGTATAATTCTTCATAATGGGAAACGCCATTCTAAAAATACCTAAACACTGAATGTAACCACACTTACATAAAAGGACCTCGGTGTAACCATATTCAGTGACCTGAGATAAGAGCAGCATATTTCGGCCATAACTAAAAGAGCAAACAGCTTAAACATATTAAATCAAAAAATCTTTTAGAAATTAAACAGCTGAGTTAATGTTGAAGATCTACAGACCAACATCCGACCGTTGTTAGAATGCAGTTTTCAAATTTGGAATCCTTGTTTTGTCAAGGATATACAGTCGCTAGAAAGAGTTAGAAGAGACTCAACGTTGCAACTGCCCACACTAGAGGCAGGCGAAAGCGCAGACACCCAATAGACGTATAAGGTACTACAATGATAATCATACAGGTTCAGTGACCTCCTTCACATACTCCATTTATTGACAATACCAATCTTCGTGGACACTTCTTGAAACTGGTCAAGATAGTATTTAATACAAATTCTCGAAAGCATTTTATCTCAAATCGAGTTGTGCACGATTGGAATCGCCTACCTCAGGAAGCGATTAAATCGGTGAATGTGATGCAATTCAAAAACTGATTGGACAAGTTCCTTGAATCCAGTTACAGCATTATTCATATCTAAAATTCGACATAGGCACATGGGCTTAACCTGCTCGTCCATTATACAATATCTTTATCATTATATAAAATTAACCAGATTGAAAAAAAAAAAACAAAATTTTTAAGAATTATACTTTAGGTGAACAATGTATGCAGACGTAGAAGTATAATTACATGGGAACATTGCTGACTAGCTAGGTATAATTAAAATGCTTTTAATTGCATACACCAACATGTTACAAATCTATCAGAGCTCGCCCTAACCTTAAATTAGTAGAACATTTATATGTCTCAAAATAATTTACTTTGCTCAAAATATGCAATAATTCCTCGGCTGCCATCTTGCTCTTTCCTCCAAAGAAAAGCCCTGGATGATAAATATCTCCATCGATAGTAAGGTTACAAACATCCACAGGCCTTAGCATGAAGGAATAAATGGAATTGCTGCTTTGTCTATTTGCGAAATTCTTCACAGATCACTTACCATTATCAATGGCACAATTAGCCCGGCGGGTAATTCATAATACGGCATAGCAGGCATCAAGTCTTCTTGGTTTACTTCCGGGAAAATGGGAAATCCTGGAGGGGGCTTTGTTAAATCGGGAAGAAGCCCGTTCTGGAAGTCAGGCGGCTGGAAATCGGGCGGTTGGAAATCGGGCGGCGGCGGGAACCCGGGTGGAGGAAGGGAGAAATTGACCGCCGGCAATGGTGGGATGTCGTCATGCTCCTCGTTCGTGTTCAGGTCATCCTGATTCGAGTTCTGATTAAAGCTGTGTCCGTCAAAGCTGTCCTCGTCACCGCGTCCGTTAGAATTGGACACGCGATCGCCGTAGCCTGGTTGGTCATAGATGTGATCGTAGTCGCGGCGATCGTAGCCACTCTGCTGATCCATCTGCGAGTAGAGCTGTTCCGTGAAGGAGCCTCTGAAATCGGAATTAGGTGGCTCGCCCGTCTGCTCCTGATTGTTGAGCGGCGCCATACTGAGTTGCCGCTCGAGGGTTTGCTTTTGGATTTCCAGCTGTTGGATCTGCTGGAGGGTGTGCGTGATGAAGACTTGGTGCTGGCCTTGATAACTGTCAGGATAAAGGTCACAATGATAATAATGAATTATATGCAAAATAATACAGATAATGCATCTGAGTGAAAGAACTCCAACTCAATCGCAAAGGCCACAAGGCATTGTTAGATAAACAAGGTATTTTGAGAGAGAACCATCAACCTAAACCTACAGAAAAGCAAAAGGGCTAATGGACAGAAATATCAAGGATAATAAGAAATTGCAAGCTCGATTACTTTGCCCAGAGCTACATTATAAAAAAGCATACTATAATATTAATGACTACTTGAATGATTATGATAACTCATGTTAATACAACTTATTTCTCAGATTTACTTGGCCGCATATATAATTCTACAAAAACTAAAGGATTTTTTAAAACTTATTTTTGTTTTTTTTTCTTCCTCTATTCTTTGTTTCATGCGTTCAACAGACTGGAAAAAAGGGATTGTATTTTGACTATATTAATACAAAAAAATGGGTAATTGGTTTTCTTTGACGGTGACGGTTCTTTCCAATGGAAGATGGACGGTTCTTTCCATACAAAAGGTGAATAGGGCCTTGGGTATAAGCAGCAGACTGGCAAGGAAAAACTAAGGCCTCTATTTCACCGGGACACCACGGTGGCGGCGCAACCGTGGTGTCTTACTGAAACACCAGAGAGACACAAGAATAGTCACAGTTTCAAAATGGAAGAGTTAGCACTTATGCTGAACGTACAGCGTAAAAGAAAGTTAAATAAAATGAAAAATAACAGTGGTGGGTTCATCCTTTTGTAGTCGATCGCCCTACGAAAGGACAATTCGTCAACAATAAATAATTCATCAGTAAATAAATCCACAACTTCCTCCCGGCCTTTCTTTTTCAAGTCTCTATTGGAATAATCCTGCGAGGAACTATCTCAAATACATGGTCTACTTTGTATTTCGATAATAAACCTTTCTGTATTGCAATTATCCATTTTCTGTAATGTAAATCGTAGCGTATGTACAAAAGTGGTGGTGCAACTGGTGGCTGAGTGAGTGAGACGCCATACAGCGCTATACACCAGCGTGGTGGTGCGAGCAGTAATGCTGGTTATGCTACCAAATTGGTTGCGCAACCAAGCGGACATCAGGGGAGATACCCTCCATAGAACTTTCTACATTTTGTTGCAGGCGCGAATGGTCGTGCCAACGTCGTATACCGGTGAAATAGGGTTCTAAGATTTCCCACTGGCTATACACAGCCATCGTGAGGCTGATAATTACACTCGCCTCTGTGGCCTGGTGTAACAAATCCAATCAGAAAACTGTGATTACTAAACTAAACAGTGACGTTTGAGAAACTTTTTACAGTGGACCTGCCCCAGAGACGACTGGCTATAAAACCAACTGCACTGGGTGGCCAGTAGCCATAATGGTTTACCGATAGTTCTAAATTGGGACTTAATGTAGGCTGTGGAATATATGGAGAGCGACCAAACGTCAAAAGAAGTATAAATTTGAGGAAATACGCCTCCATTTTCCAAGCGGAATTATATGCCATTATTGCATGTGCGGACATCGACCTCTGAGTGAACTACGCCAACCGCCGAATCTATATCCACTCTGATAACCAGACAGTTTAGCAATACCTTTGGACATTATTAGTTCAAAGTTGTTCGACATTATTAGTTGAACTCCCTGGGCGAAAAGAATAGGGTAGTTCTATGATGGGTTCCCTGTCATGTAGGGATCGAAAGCAATGAAAAAGCCGACAAACTTGCGAAGGCGGGAGCAAAGGGGACAATATACGGTCCTGAACCTTCCTGTGGCGTATCAAAAAGCCTGGCAAACCTAATGCTCAAAAAACTATGTTTAGAAAAATCCTTCAACCGCTGGAACAACATGCCAGGCTTGAATCATTCTAAAGCGCTAATCAAAGCTTACGACAGTAAGACTGCCTATGAGGCTTTAGCGGTAAATAGGAACAATCTATGCATGCTGGTGAGGGTGCTCACGGGGCACTGTCATCATAACAGACACATGTTCAACCTTAAGCTCAGGGAAACTAGAGTGTGCAGGTTCTATTAAGATGCAGAGGCCCGTTGATGAGAAAAGAAACACCCACCTGGGTGACTATTACCTCCAAGCCAAAACGGTAAAACAATCCAGCGCCAAAAGCTTACTGTGGTTTTTAAATGACGCAGAGCTTAGCACGGAACTGTAGTAGGTGGCGACCACAATAAACCAGAAATGGTCGCAGTAATACAAGGCTCAATACACCTTGAAAAAGCCCCACACAACAAATAAAAATAAAAAATCTCCATTTAAAGAGTAAAGTCTTTTAAGGCACTCTAATACGTTTTCCTATACCTTGTTGGTCCTTTCAATCTGCCAAACATTTTCATACAATTAATTTCATATAACAATGTGAGGAAAGAAATGAGCAGAATAAGTGGAAATCAAAGCGGTAGTATAACACAATGGAATTTGACAAAAAAAGTCCAGCGAACTAATCTCATTCAATAAAGTAAAAATCGGAGTAATGGCGCTTGGATTAGCCTAATGGCCTTTGAAGGCATCCTTGCCTTCGCACCCCTGTCCGCTATAACCTCTTATAGATAAGCTAAATATTAGGCAGTTGCTAATGACACAACGCTTTAAAACTTTTTTAATTAAAGTATAATAAACATAGAGAAAAATCAAAGGTAAGTGAAACGGAAAGGTGAAAAACAGACATTTCATGATAGTAAGCTGACATTTAGCCAGATTTAGGTTTAATTTAGAGAAAAATGTGCAATACTTGCATGAATAGACATTTACATTGTATCGCTTATGTTGCATTTTATTAATTTACTTTTCTCACAAACTTTTTAAAAGGGGAGACCCAAATACAAGTGGAATTATTTTCTGGAGAGCGAATCGCTTGTAATACAATACCGGCTTGCACCACTGGATACGCCTTGCAGGGACTTCCTTGATTCAGTCTGGGCGTCTTTGGGTAAGTTGTAAAAATGTATAGTGTTTTTTTCCGAGGTGCTTCTCGATTTCTGCAATGCCAGACTCAAGAAAGCAACGCTCGGTTGTAAAATTGATTTTTGTTGAGGGATAATACTTCAACGGCATACAAGGAAGCTGCTATGAGAAAATGATGGTTTGTGAGTAGTTCAGCAGCGTCAGGACTGTGAAATGTCAGTCAAAGATCAACCTGGTTCAGGACGACCTTAAATTTTTAAAACAGATGAAAACATTGCGACAATTCGTGAATTGAATTGAAAAGATAATACAAAATTTAAAGGGATGAAGAAAAACAAATTAGACTAAGACTATTGGTATTTATTTATTATTAAAAATCATACACATAATGATAAAACGTAAGTAAACTGTAAAAAGTTTACCAGGACAATCTTTGAAATATGTTGCAAAAAAATATCTATGCATAGATAGGCGCGCAGGTGCCCGATGTGCGACCTATCCGGCGCCCTGGTAAAGAATATTCACTTTTTCAAATTACAGCACCGCATAGGTCACCTGGGCCCTCGCGACTTTTAAAATATCTACGGAACCCTGCTGCTGATGAAACCCTAACTGATACCATAGTTTAAGTTTTGACCTAAAGGATCTATTACCACCAAAAAGTTTTTAGCAATTTTTCTCATTTACACTTTGGCAGAGAACCTGTTAAGCGGATTTGGCTCTGAAAATTAGATTGATTTTGCACCCATAGAAAGAGCTTGATTGGGAAGCAAGATTGGTGCTGAAACTCCTCATAACAAGTTATCTTGCTCATATTTCGTCAGATGAGAAGCAAAATAAAAAGTATACCCTTCGAAGGTGTTTTTCGTCTGGATGGTGAGAGGGGTGATCAGCTGCGCGTACTGCTTCATGAGCCCGTTCTGATAGTCCTGGTACGAGACGGTGGGATTCTTCATTTTCTCAATGATCTCCGGGCTGAAGTAGTTACTCTTGCTCTCCCACAGTTTCAACAATTTACTAAGTTTAGCCTCCTGCTCTTCGGTAACGGCTGAAAAGGCGGAGAAATTAAAACAATGTCACAAATGAGGCAGAAGAAATATCGCATGACTTAACCGCTAAGGTGTTGGCAGTATTTTCTGTAAAGGCCGGTCATTATTTAAAATCTTTTACCTATACTGGTATTGCAAAACATTGGAACGACCACAGTTTCCAAACTTTTCTTGAGATCTTCGGCGTTTTTGCGCGCACTGTAATTATGAAGGTTCATTTATAGTTGA
The DNA here is from genome assembly GCA_027564375.1 of Micropterix facetella. NCBI lineage: Eukaryota > Metazoa > Arthropoda > Insecta > Lepidoptera > Micropterigidae > Micropterix > Micropterix facetella. The sequence goes on along the minus strand of JAOPUG010000333.1, from coordinate 18,020,444 downwards.
CGGAAATTAAGAGACAATAAATGCATAGCATAATATGGTAGTTTGTTTATATTAGCGTAGGAGCTGTGAAATAAATGCAAGAGATGGGAAAAGCGGAGGATGCGGATATTCGTATATTCACAAAATATGTAGTTACAGGATGCTACTGTTGGGAGCAAAAAATTACCAAGAGAAGAACATTTCAGGAGGAGTTGAATCTGTCATCACATCAATGGTAAATTTGCGAATTTAGATTTTTTTATAAGTTTTTAGTACATTTTGTGTTGGTTACAATGTTTATTCACAAATTTACCGTTAAGACGTAGAGTGGACTCTGAGCTGACAATCGCATGCAAGAATTCCCCTTTTATATAGTCCATTACATTTTATAAAACGAAATTAAGATTTAAAAAAAAAAATGAAGCGCTTTTAAGCTACTCACCAGTGATGCAAAACATCATTGACGAGGTAAATGATGTGCAGTTTCTGGGAGAAAGGTGCACCATGCTGAATGACCTTCTTCAGCAGATATTGAGAAATCACTTTTCCAGATTCGTGATTTGTTGCATGGCTCAATATCCATCCTTTGCCTGAAACGTATTTGAAATTAGGTTAAAATTGGAAATTAGGGTCGTACGATGCAGTCGATCACGGACAATACCTGCCGAGATGCTGTCCTTAGTGCACGAGTCGATGATTGGTTTTAGAACATCGTCTAATTCCGATAGCGTTATATTACTCTCTTCGGCAAGTTTTTCAATCATGTCATTTTGGGCTTTGATAACTGTTTCTTCGATTTGTGTTTGCTGTTGCTGGATTAACACCTATTTCAATAATACTAAGATTAGTTTCAATAAATAGTGGCAGAGGCACTTGATGGTGCAGTTAAAGGCATTGGTGTATGTGAACGGCTCTACTCAATAAGGTAAATTTTGCCTACGAAAACAGGCCAAACATTATATTTCATGGAAGCTACCTAAATGGGCAGTGGAGCTGCAGTCAGGTAAGTTAAACTTCGAACTGAATTTGCTAGAGCTAACTGATGTTGAAGAGATGTAAAGATCGTTGAAAAGATTAAGAGATCTGATGTTGAAGAGATGAAAAGATCGAGTAAGAATACAAAGTACTCCTTGCCATCAAAGAAGCAAAACTCCATCACTTCAGGCACTTGAGGGGGGCAATTTCTGGGGCCCAATGGGATTTCTACCATTTTTACTTAAAACATCCGTTTAGACGGAAACCGTACATTCTAAAATTGTGAAAAAAAAATGAGAAACCTGATGAAGAGTAGCTTCATAATTAATAATAATCTTATGCCGAGAAAACAATTATATTTGCTTAATAAATTGTTCAACTTGTTAAATTAACAGAGTGAAAATGGAATTCGAAATTTGACTCGAAGTATCAGCAACAACACATAATTGGGGCTAGAGAATTTAAAATCATCGAGAGGTGTACCTTTGTTTTTTGATTATTTTGTTTCTACTAATTGTTTGGAAATCTTGAAATCATGGAAAAAAAACGCTTTGGACATTATTGCGACATATAGAAACAAACTAATAAAAAAACAAGGAATACACCTCTCAAGGATTCCGTATTCTCTGACCTCAATGAATTATTTTTGTAAAAATTACTATATTTCGGCTAGATTTTGAATTCTCTGTTCACTCTGTGAATTTAACAACAGCATTGACATACTTTTAACTGCGAGTATAATATTATTTTAGACATGACTACTTTACTGATCATGAATCTCTTCATCAGTTCACTGTTCTTTCTTCTTCAGAATTTTAGAATGTGTATCCTTTGTATAAACAAACTATTAAATAAAAATTGCAAAAACCTTTTTAAGCCCCAGAAATAGCGTGGGGTTTAAAATATAGAATATTGCAATTAGAAAGGGTGAATTAAGGGTCAAAGAAAGCCAAGGACCGAGCAGAAGGACATCCTGGCTCAAAAACCTAAGGGAATGGTATGGTCAAAGTAGGGCATCTCTATTTCATGCTAGAGTTTTAAGAGCGAAAATGGCTATGATGATCTCCAAAAACAACTTTTAAGAAGAATTATTGTACCGTATGCTGTGCATTCAAATTGTTCTCCGACTGTTTGATCTGTTCTTGCAGCGCACTTTGTTGAGCGGAGATGAGCTCGACTTGAGGATGAGTCGAAGGCGGTGGTTGTGCGGGCGGCATCGGTGGCAAATTCTGGGCCAGCCATTGCTGCAAGTTAGGGCTTCCAGCCAGACTGGCTGCGAGGCTTAACTGGCTGTGGCTCAACACTGGAGGAACCACATTTCGCACTGGCGGAGGCGTCGTAAAAGCACCTTGCTGACCACCTTGGCCCGATTGTTTCAAGACTGCAAATAAGGACGATTTTCAATATTATATAATATAGTCTGGCCAGATAATCATGACACAAGGAGCATAGATAACTAGCTTCCGCGCGCACATTGAAGCCATCACTGCGAAAGCTTACAAAATGTTAGGGTTTATAATCCGAGTATCGAAACCTTTCAATAAAATTGCAATAATGAAGCTACTCTACAATTCATTTGTAAAGACACATATACATAGAGTTTGCGTCACCGATATGGTCCCCACATCACCAGGTACACATCAATAGGTTACAGAACAATCAAAATATTTTTTTTGCGACACCTAAATAATAAAACAAAAAGCTATCTCAACAGCACGCATGGGGCTTCTATACTATTTAAAATGGATCCTCTGAAATTTCATTCCATACAAACATTTGAAATACGCATTATAAATCTTTCAAATAAGACATTTTGAGAAGTGGCCGCTCTGAGCCCAAAAATGTCCATACTCCTGTTAGGGATTTTCTCAAAAAAAATACCATTTTGGCAGTTGAATAAGGACAGGTTCCAAACATCAAAAGTATAATTTATAGATTAGAGAAGTATGGTTATTATCTAGACATTTAAAAGTCTGCCTTAGAACAGACCCAAGCCTAGTTAGGCGACTGCCAAACGTACATAATAATATGTCTTGCATCAATTTTTTTGCTAACATCTCATTCCAAATACATATATTAAAATGTAACAGGCATTTTTTTGTAAATGTACATTATCTTGTATAAATAAATAAATAATAACATGTAGCATGTTAGCGAAAAGCTCATTTTTCAGCAGTTTTTAGTATATTAAACTTATGAGAAACAAAAATAACGCCACACGTTGTACAACAGCATTTGTACGGAAATGTAACGTACGAAATGTGCATGTCATTTTGTAGATTTGTAGACAAATCTACGAAAAAATAGCTTTCATGAATGCGTTAACCAATAAAAGTCGACTCTTACTCGCTTGCTCGGTCGTCACTTTATACTGATAATAATTAAAGTAGTCTCCTCCATACAGAAAGCCGAATTTTGGATTATTCTTCTGCTTGTTTTTCGTCATCTTCTCAAAGTCCGGCCCGTTTCTCGCGACGAACTGCGCGAGTTTATCAATGATATTGCGAAGCTCCTGATCTGCAGCAACAAATAATAACAGATGAAAGTAAACGATGCATAGGTTATCCAGAACGTCATTGATTAGTAGCGTCGCGTACCTTGCGGTGGCTGCGGCAAATCCATCTCGACCATTTAATACAATACACCCACTTTCTATACAGCTAATTTAAATAGAAAATTGTTAGAAATTTAACGATTTACGAATGCATTTCAAGATTTTGAAATACGACGCGCGACGGCACTCGATCCGTCGCTCGACATCTTGTTTTAGGGCTGGGCAGTTCGGCGCTTACCGGCATTTTCGACACAATCGTAAATCGACTCAAATACAAGTTTCCAACAGATTTGCGCAGATACATTTGCAGGCACCAGATTTGCATGCGACAGATTTTTCAGACCATATTTATGCATGCTTTATGTTTGCAGAAGACACAATTGCAACTGTCAAACTGACAGAGGAGCGCAATATTTGCAGGTAACTTAATGCACAATGTGAAATTAGCAGTAAAAGACGTTTATCAAAAAGCGCTTTGTCACATTCCGGACACGAAAAACATTTACCTTCCTCAGTTCGTTCGCTCTGTAAATTTCGCTCCCCACTGACACTTGGACCACTATTTAGTTCCGATTTATTAAACCGTCTCACCTTCGTAAAATTCTACTATATTCCCTCTGTCATCGTAATCGATCGCCACCGTTTTTGCAATATTTTCTGATGTGCTATTTGGCTCTGGTTTAATAAAATGTCTCTCTCGTGAAATAAGGTAAAAGGAAAAATATCAATTCTTTTTCATCGTTGTCGTTGTGATTGATACCTTTGTAAAATAAAATAATAATATTTAGATTGTCCAATTCCATGTTATTTTCATACACTTTTAGGAATTCTCAAAAATGTTCATATATTGTACTATCATTTTTAATATACGACGTTCTACTTATTTAAACGGAGGGGCAATATGGCGGCGAGAGATCCCGGTCGGCGTATTTTTGATTATTTAATTTAACTGATATTTCTGCCTCATTTTCCATGAAACTACTAGTTTTCTTAGAGACGGAATATATTCGTAATTTTCATTTAGACTACGTTAGTGTACGTTCAAAATATTACGGTTTTGCCGAATCGGTATTCGTATACGGTTTCCCGTATACGGCAAAAAAGTATATGTATTCACATTGATAATTTTTAAATTCGTTTCTCCAAATCGGTACCTGGTAGGTAACGTAGATTCAGTTTGCGGAAAACCACGACAGCAAAAATAAATGAATCGGTTTTTTTTATTGCATCAGGTTTTGTCGTACAGTGTGAATACAATATATGTTTGCATACGCCACTGGAAACCGTATGCAAAAACTGTATCTGTAAACCTCAAAGTGTGAACCTACTATTATATTATCAATTTGTGCAGTGCTTTGTGTGAAGTTCTACTTTTTGGTTTGTGGAAATGTTAATTCCGACATTTTCTCGAATTTTGGCACATCCCAGTAAAAATACCTATGTCGTTATTAAACCATTCTGATTTTGCGTTAATTTTGGCTGCGGCCATATCGGATCCCTTCCCTATATTGTGACATTTTTATATTAAATATAAATTAAAAATAATGATTTATTTTGATTTGAATAATTATATCAAAATATTGTTCTCGTGTAATTCATATCCTAATGCCCCATTCTCCAAA
>JAOPUG010000333.1:17962089-17976348 GCA_027564375.1 Micropterix facetella | reverse complement strand
TTAATATGAAAAATATTCCTGCTGTTAAAAATTGTACAATGCGAAATTGAAGCCCCCCCCCCCCCGTAAACTCTTCAATGACTGTCTGAAAATCAGAACACAGCTATAGACAAAAGCAAGTTTAATTTGACTGCTATTTCAGGATTGGTCTCGGTACTTCTGGAAGGTCCTCCGAACTCAGGAAAGACAGCGCTCGCCGCCCAACTGGCGAAGATGTCCGATTTTCCATTCGTCAAAGTCTGTTCCCCGGAAGATATGGTCGGTTTTACGGAGACCGCTAAATGTTTGCAAATCAGAAAGGTACAATATATTTAAAAACTGCTTGAAGTTGATTTTACTTACACATTTTTCTTTTGTTTTAGTACTTCGATGATGCATATCGTTCAACTCTGTCATGTATCTTGGTGGACAATATTGAGCGGCTTCTCGATTACGGTCCCATTGGACCAAGATACTCCAACTTGACTCTTCAAGCTCTTCTTGTTCTGCTGAAGAAACAGCCACCCAAGGGCAAGAAGCTGCTCATCCTTTGCACCAGCAGTAGGAGGTAAAATTGTTTTAATTTAAAGCGGTTCGTCCTGCCGCATTCGAAATTTGCCCATTTTTGCCGCAAATCTTATTTTCAACAAATTGCAAAAATAAAAAAAAAAACAACACATACACCATATCTAATCAAATTAATCTTACGGAAATTTAAATAAAATATTTTTTTTTTTTTTTAAATATATATTTCCAACATTACACGCTTGTTTTCCTGCAAACGTAAGCGTAAATGTTGTGTAATTGACGCAAAACTAATTTAAATCTAGAGTACTTTATTATCTAACAAAGTGCATAGTTTCATAAAACATGAGTAGTAGTGATTTTTCTATTTTCGAAGCAAAAAAACCCTTTTTGATTGCGGAAACAACTGTTGAAATCGAGATAGCTTGTCGGTATAACTAACTCTTTCTGTCGCGACAAAGAGGTATTCGCATTGTCTTTTTCTATTCATTCGCTTGTCTGACTTAGCAGAGGATTCCTTACAGCCATGATTATACTGAAGCGTGGTATCAGGCTCCAATGATTTGTTCATTTTTATTCTCAAAACTCGCAAGTAAACCTGAATGCAGCAGTCCTTACATCTTTTTGAACTACACAGTGAGGCTGAAAGCCGGTATTTTTGATGGGCCATTAAAAATGCACGAGTTGTTATCAAATATAGATGTTCTTGAAGGTAACGTATGTGCAATCTCCCCGTCTATCCCTCTTAGTTCGCGTTCAGTAGCCTACCGGGTACAATGTGTTGGGCATTTCTTCACACGAATGTAAAATTGAGTACCGAGCAGTGATTTTTTCTTTCTTTCTAAAAGTGGCCCAAAAGATTGTTGATTTGATGCAACCTATTTACGGTGACTCTTGCCCAACCTATAACAGAATAGCAACATGGCGTAGACTTTTCCGGCAAGGTAGGTAGTCGCTGGAAGATGACCCGCTTTCTGGTAGGCCTACTACTGCGCTTACGGATGAAATTGTGGTTGCAGTGCAACAACTGGTACTCGGAGACAGAAGGTTGAAGATTTGGCGGATAGCTGAAGAAGTAAGCTGTAGCAAAGAACAGGTCCGGAACATCCTGTATGAAGTTTTAGGGATGTGCAAAATCTCAGCGCGGTGGGTGCCAAAAATGTTAACCCCTTTTGATAAGGCGCAAGGTGTCGCAACTTCGAAGGATTTTTTGGAAATATTGGAAGGGGAAGAAATTTTTGATCGCTTTCTCACTGTTGATATATCCATCAATATGACCCAGAAAGTAAAAAGAAAATCATGCAGTGGGTAACCAAGGGGGAGAAGGCTCCGAGGAAGTTCCGGCAGCAAAAGTCATCCATGAAGCTAATGGCGACCAAATTCTGGGATTCCGACGGTATAGTTCTGATGGATTTTCTTTAGAAAGGAACTACAATGAATGCGGATTTTATGCACAATTGGTTGCGCAGGTGAGGTTAAAGCTCAAGAAGATATGGAGGGGCAAACTCATTCGGAAGACAACACTTCCATCCACACCACCCTTATTGCAAAGACTGCTGCGAGGGAAGCTGGATTCGAGGAGCTCAACCACACTGCCTCCAGTCGAGACTTAGTCACATTTGACTACTTCTTGTTCAAAAACTTGAAGGCTTCTCTGCCAGGGAGGCGGTTTGAGGGCAAAGACGAAATGAGGTCAGCGGTGGAGGCCCATTATGCAGACAGACAGAACATATTTTTTAAATGGTTTTAAAATGTGTAGCAAAGATGTAGTGTGTGTTGAAGTCCATGGAGATTATATTGAAAAATAAATCATTGAATTACTCCATTTCCTTATATCGAATTATCGGAACTTCTCAGCCTCACCACTATCAGTGTAATATACTGATAGCCTCTCGGAGCTCACATTAATTTCTTGCGGCTCTCCATGTCGGTCATCTATATTTGGCTGTATTCGCTTTCTTTTTTGACTGCTTGTTTGTTTGTGTGATTTCCAATTCTTCATTATGCGTAAACTAGGTCACATATAAAACATATGAAAGTGTATGTAGATACTTTCTTTCATGAACTTTTTATCTATCGTATCTGTATTCTTTTTTGCGGACTCTTTTATGCACAATCACAAATTGAAAATATCGTAAAATGCTTACTTTTCACACATTTACCAACGGAAATAACCCCCCTCCCCATTCCCTCTTTCGCGCTTTGCCCGATAGCCCATTTCTTCAATAACGCTATTTTAATGAAATAAATTTTCTTTAGGCAAGTTCTCGATGACATGGAGATGCTATCAGCTTTCACAGCGGTTCTCCGCGTCCCAAATCTTTCGCGGACGGATCACCTTATGGCTGTATTGGAGGAGACTGATGTATTTTCAAAGAAGGATCTGCAGTCCATTAACAGAAAGATCCAGGGAAGCAAGTAAGTATTGAAATTTGCAATGCGTCAAAAGAGGACCAGGCTCCCGAGCAGCGCTAGAATTCTTCGTTTAATTATAGAATCTACTGGAAAATCCTCCTGTTTGCACACACACCTTTCCGCTATTTTTTCAAAAGCAGAAGCAAGATTAATTAAACATTTATTCTAAGGTCTCTTAAATTTTATTTCATAAAAAATAAAATGATATCTTTATAACCTAAATCACTTCAGCCTTTTTAATGTAAATTCATTTAATTATTTTTAGTGCTAAAAGTCATTAAATTGTGGTATTCCGTACTTACATAAATAATAAAATTATTTCAGCAATCACAATCATAAGAGATGGAATTTACCACGTAAAATAGTGAAATTGTCAATATTTCTGCTACATTACATTTTTTGTCGTCGTGGAGAGAATGATTGCTTTAAGATCCGTTTCTTACAATCATGCTGACAATTACCCAGGATAGCATGAAAATATTCACTAATTTTGACTATATGCCCATACTTTTTTGTAAAAGGAAAAAGCAGCATTAGATTTTTATTGACTTCAAAAAATGCTTAAAACAACGAAATACTAAAATACTTTTATCTATGCAAAAATATGTTTTTTCAAAATCATCATAACCCACAAATATGGTAAAAAATGAAGTTCTGCTCAATACTTCTGAAATTATTAAAAAAAAAGAATAAAAATCAAAGAAAAATGGTGGACAGAAGGTCAAAATAAATCAATATTTGCAATCCATCCTAGTTTATTCATATTGTGATTATAAGAATCGGATCTTACCGTGATCCTTGTCTCTGGGACGACAAAAAAATTAATTTCACAGAAGTGTGGATTCACAGAAAAAGTGGGCTGGAAAATAACAATGTCTAACAGAACAGAGGAAAACTATTAGGCTGCTCTTCCTCACCCTATTTACTAATTCGTCCACACTTCCAGACTAGGCTTTAATCTGTCGATTATTCTCATAATTTCAACTTTCATAGAGCAGGCTTTCCTATTCTACTACACCGGGTCAGGGTAACTCTTGACTGGAGTACTACGATCTAATACCAACTGGCCAAGAAACTGCAAATTGTTTATGTAGTTTTATGGAAATGAATGGTGGATAATTTGTAATAAGCAGTATCATTTTGAAAGTCTGACTATCAATTGTTTTGAGATCGATGGAGGTTATAACAAAACAATCAAAGTACCTAATCAATAAACCGTTACATTTTTTTTTGAAATATACGCATTGAGAGAAATTATTGATATATAATGAACTGCGTCGTCCTTTGTAATCTTCTTTTACTTTTTTTATTTTATTTTCTGTGACACATATTATAAAAAGTAAAGACTTTCAGCCTTTATATATATTTCCATCCGTTTGTTGATAGATCATATTACTAATTGGTCTAGCAAAAAATCAATAAAAGGTTAGTTAAAAGGCCAATTTAGGGAACATCATTTTAGTTCTCTTTAGATTAGGTTCTCTTTAGATTGCGACCGCATCGCTTGAAAACGTATCTGAGCGAAACATTTCACTTCATATTTTTTTTGATCTCATTGCAGAGTATTCATCGGCATCAAGAAACTGCTCGCTCTCATCGACATGGCTCGTCAGACCGAAGAAGAGTACAGAGTCGTCAAATTCCTGTCCAAATTGGAGGAAGAGGGCGGCCTGGACTCTGGGACGAGTATACAACAATAAGAGGAGCTCAACCTTTAGGGGTTAGCCCCGCATACCGCTTCTCCGCCTGCCCAAAGTCAAGAGGACGACATTTCAGATGCTAATCTCCCCAATTTCTCGGTTGTTAATTACGTCAACGACACGGACGAGACCCCGCAGGATGTTACCATCGTTTACTTTGATACAGTACTGCCCGCGGTGGGGTGTTTTCAACCGCGATGGAACAAAACGAAAAAGCCGCCAGTTAGGTCGCTCAGTATCATCAGCGAGAGTGCTTCGGATGATAATGCAGATGCTCACGTTTCTGGCAGGGAAATCGAGAAAATCGTCGAAAACGTAAACGGTGATGAGTGCGACGAAGACTTTGAGCCGTTTGAAACAATCGTTGAAATGGGAGAGTTTTAAATTGTAAATTAGTCGATTATCACCACTGAAATGTTGCAATCTAGCATTTAACTTTTATGTAGCCCGTGAAAACAGTATTAAACGTACACATAGCCAAAGAATTATTATGGATTGTGAATTTTTCTGGAATTGAGTGTTGCAATCTCGAGCTTTAATCGACAGCAAAATAAAAGATGTTATATTTTTGTGCAGAAAATTTATGCGGAGCGCGGTATGCTTCCACCGTTCTGGTCGTAACAGCGTCTTTATTTTATATAATGGTATTCTTTTTTTCTATCGTGTTTTTAATGCTGTGATTTTTCCATTATTTGTACAAATGTAAATAATTTCATAAGTTTTAGTAACATTAGTTGCGGGCGTTACTTCCAGAACGTTTAAAATATTTTTAGCGAATTTTAGCCTTTTGAAATGGGGATTGATCGGAATATTTTCCTGTACGTAGAAAAGTCAATTAACTACATTAGAGTCGTGCGGCATCAGAAAAATGCAATTTTTTCATAGCGGTCAATGTGTTTAATCGAATTCTGAATATTGATGTTAGCGTAGATCACTTGTAGTCATTTTGAAAACTATAATTTATTTGTACATAATCGTATTATAGAGCGCTACGTATACATACATGTTACTGCTATACATGTTACATAGAATTAATAACTTTCATTCCATTTTTCTTATTAAGGCGTATATTAGATTGATGTTTCAGAATCTCGATTTGTTGATTTGCAATAAATATATGTTGAAAATGGCTCTTCAAATGTTTATATCAGTTTACTTCAATTCGTTTCGAAGAAATTTATTTTGGTGTGTGCCTAATTTTTAAAATTATTTTTGCTCTAAAGGCATGATAATATTGTTAACAGCACTTATTTACTCTAACAAAATTTTCGTCTTGTATTTCGTGGTTGCCGTAGTGTGCATATTCTATAAATCGTTGAAAGCAATAAAAGTGTTATAATCGAACTGTTATTTTATTATAAAAAGAAATACTTAAAATAAATGAAGCGATTGGATATTGAAAAAAATATCAAACATAAATAGCTTATCATCGTGGTATAATAATTAATATTTTAGCAGTAGCGAAGAGTACTTAAGAGTAAGATTTGGGTACTTATATCTTTAAGCCGGTGGTGGTTGCGCTAATCGATGCAAGTTGTTTTTTTGTTACAATGTTGGTACTGACATTACACTTGCATTATTTTGGTGTAAATAATAAAGGTGAATATTTTTTAAACCAATCAATTTAATGTTACCAATATAGGGTAATTAATAGGGATGCAAGCGATTACGATACGATTAATGGTGCTTTCCCGATTAATCAGAATCGATAATTGTTGCCCTGCTTATTTAGCGATGACCGGTGGAAAAAAACGAAAGAAACGTGGATCTTGGAAAACTTTAAAACCCTAAATATAAGAAATTTTCAAGTTTTCTCTGAACCACTAGGCGATAGCATCGGAGTGCTTGTGGAAAAATGACTCGGGGGCAGATGAACAGAAGCCTTTGTTAAATATTGCAGGGAACATCGTTCAAGACTAGGTAGTCTTATTTACGCGAAGCTCTGACCCACAACAATATCTGTCCTACCAATTCATTTCAGTTGCTGATAGCTGGACTGATCCAAATAAAAGAATAGATTGTTACCTGATAACTTATGAATGTTATATTTTTGGATAAAAACTTCCTATTGTCAACATTAACTACATGTCTCAACTCTTGAACTATTACCTAATAAACTAGAATAAACAAGTTTCATTTTAAAAAATGTGGTAATTACGTTAATAATAAACATACATAGAATTAGGTATGTTGGTATGAATATTATGACACGGAACTATCTACTGTGCACGTCATATTTTGCACAGATTTATGTCATATTTTGTCATATTTTGCACAGATTTATGTCATATTTTGCACACATTTATGCATTATGAGTGAATCAAATCAGAACTGTGACAATAATTGGAATCAGCATTTTTTTTTTTTAAAATAATCGGAATTGGTAAATCAATAACTTTGCATCCATAATCGTTTGCATGAGCGTAAAAAATGTTTATAAATGCATGCACTGCTATCTATGACAGATGAGGTCAATTACCTAAAACTAAGCATTACAGATTACTACTGTCATTGCCTAGTGAAAAAAGTAGCATATGGGCTGATAGAGAAGTTCTAGGAAAAGCAAAAAGTTTCCATGGCAAATCGTCATTTGAGTGCTAATTTTTATATTATTTCTTAGATATTATTGTAGTCTTTCAGAATATCATTGTGGATAAGCAGTGTTTCTTTATATTCTGCTGAACGCCAAATCTAACTATAAAATTTACACTGCTTGATAAGTTCAAGATCATTCGCATGGTGAAATTGCCACTCAAACAATGTTTCATCTCTATTAGAATGCCGTGCTTCAAAATCCATTGAATTAAAAAATTACCATAATTTCTCTACATTAAATAACGGTGACCTAAGGCATTTTATGAATGAGGTTTTACGGCATAAATTTATATATTTTTTGCTGTAACTTCCCAACTTGCTTTTTGGAAATATTCGCCCACAGTAAAATCATTGTTTAATTACTAAGTGGAAATCGTTGAAAATAAATAGCGCTGCTGGATGACGTTAATCAGATATTTATCATTAGATCATATGGCCGCAGAATCGACAACGCATACTTTGGCGCCTTTTTATGTGTTCGAGCTCCCAGATGGGTTCTTAGGTTATACAATTTTCTAGAGTTTCTTGTTTTCGCTACTGCTAAAGTATACCTGAACTGTTAAGGATCACCATAGTTCATAATTATTTCACTTAAAAAATTCCACCAAAACTCTCGTGCATTTTCCACACACCGAAGAGAAACTACACCGGTGAAACAGCATCTATTTCACATCAATTGGCCGATTCGCAGGCATCCACCCAATCGTTGTAAACGTCGATCGGCTCCGACAACACGTTCGTCTGCGTCTGAAAATCCTCCAGACAAACGCGGCACTGTATCCGCGCCGAATTCCTTCCCCGATCCCTGCAAACCACGACAATAAATCACACAACAATCGAGAAAATGCAAACCATATCGCACATAGACGCGTACATCTTCACTTCGCAGGACTTTTCGTGATTACAGAACGGACAGTTAAACTGTTGATCGAGAGGCTCGATAGCCCGCCGCTTTGGGGGCGGTTTTCTTTTCGATTTTCTGCGCCCCATTGTGAATTTATTCCGTAAATAAACGCAAAAATCCCGAACTCAAGACGCCGGTACCCCTCGCGTCATTTGATCCAGGCAATCACCAGGCAATTTGGATACATATTTGACGTTTCCAGATTTACCGCTTCCAGTTTTGCCTTTTTTATTCCACCATAGGGGGCATCCAAATTTGTCGCATCCAGATTTGCCAAAAGGCTATTTTAACAGATATTTGACGTTTCCTGATTTGCTGCTTGAAATTTCTCGTTATTCAGATTCGCCGCTTCCAAATTTCCGACCCGAATGTGAATGAGGCAAAACTGGAAGCAGCAAATTTTGATGCGTTAAATCTGTAGGGAACCGTCTGAATGTAGCTAGTGGCAACACCGACTAGGTAAAAGACTGGCAACACTGATCTCGCCCGCCATCAAAAAAAGTGACGTTCGTGTTGTGTATTGAAAAGACGGGTGGAGTGATAAAAATATTAAATAATAATTGGTTAATTGGCGATGATTATCGCCTTTTTACAATATGTTTAAGCACAGAATTCTCGGCAACTTCGCTCAAATTTGCATCGCCTCAATATTATTGTTATTATACGGTTAGTGTGATTCTATTTTGTTTGTGTACACGCCCACTTTTGGAGCATTTTCCTGCGGCACGAATTACTTGGTTGTTCAATTTATCTCTTTGTTATTTATCGTCATATCAACGTTTCCAAAATTTTTGCAATGTGTATATTTGTAGACAAGTGGCATTATTGTAAAAAAAGCATATGGATGAGTCATATCGAGGATGTGTCCTATATCGCTCTATAATTCTTTTTTTTTGTAGTAAAAAATGGTGAATGTGAATGTACAATACCAACCGTTCTTAGAAATACGTGGTTTTCTTGGGAAAATGGCAAGAATACTCTCACGGAAATCAACGCTGAAGAGATGACAAGAAGGTTAGTTTAATATTTTTGATAACCAGTTCAGAGGATTGTTCATGTATCTTATAGATCAGGGGGGTACTTACACCTATTCTTCTTCTGGTGCTATGTCGGCTGCTGAACTTTGGCTATTACAACTTGATTGGCCGAAGCTCAGAACGGGGTGTGGTGAATTTCTGAAGCCATACTCAAAGACTTCGGTGCCAGGATGTTCTTCTTCGTTCTGAACCTCTTCCGTTGCCAACCTGGTTTTACGGAGATTCTCCTGATTCTGAAAGACCCATAACTCAAGTTTTCTCAACAATTTGTCTTTTATTGTCCGGCTTTCGACTCCTGCATAGAGAAAATGCAGCATCTAATAAGATGGACCGTCATGTTTATAGTCATCGTCGGATGTCTTTTTCTGCATAATACTATTTTCAACTTAACACATTGACCCCCGTAGTACTAAATGTCAATTTGTATTGCCAGCCCTCCATACATTCATGTGTATCGCCCACCTGTGGGCTGCGCGGTCCTGAAAAGGAAAAATCTTTCCATGACAACCTGTCAACTATGTTTAGAAATGATACTTATTTATAGAAAATTACTTATTTTATAATTTTGAAATAGTACCAGATTGTGCATGGCATTTAGTACCCATTTCTTAAATAAAATTCGTTTGTGATTTTTGGCACTTACACCCTTTTTTATTACTGGTATTCTAATTTGTAATCAAATGCCCGGCCCTCAACGTCCTAGTAATTTTCAGGGTTCCTGTTTCTACTATTTTTCCTATTCACACCAGGGCTTTCAAACAGCTCAGATATGGCCTTTTAGGTGATGGAGGCGAGAACACAGCCGTGGACACCTACATCCAGCATCGAACACGGCACTCGAAGTAGAGGAAAATATTTAACATACGGAAAGTGCAGTGCAGCCTCAAAAAAAAACGTACAAAGTACCTACAAGAACTCATAATTTTTCGACTTTTTTACCTAAGGATAGCACCAGAACAAAAAGCTATCTACGCCACTGACTAGTGGATGTTTTTCTGATAAAAAAGGGTAATATATTACTGCAAAAACTCAATCTGTTGCTGGACTGCCCAATATTTTTGTATTGATATAATAGTACCGAATGCCGTTGGCGTACGGCGTTTCCATACGGAGTTCCTGGCGCTCCCATTGCCATAAAATATTTACTAAGTGTAGCGTGTGTTGCTTTTACGTCCAACAGATGGCGCTGTAAAAACATGTCTTCAACTGTTACAGGTGTAACATCTAAATAAAAACATGCGTGTATTCGAATGCAATGTTGTGTCAAAATTTTAAAGAAATCGGCGAAGAACTTTCGGATATTTAAAATTTTGAACAAACGAACATTTGCATTTTTATTTATATAAATTTATAGTACCTTAACCTATAGCAGGTATCGTGTTTCTCTTAATTTTATGAAAGTCTGACTAAATACTTCAGAAGCGTTTTATTTGACTTGAATAAAATCATTATTATTCACGCTATGACCCATCCAACATACCTCAGATAATTGAGGTTCTACCTAATTTCCTCAATCAAAAGTGCTTCAAAACAATATTATATTCCAGAGGATACTGCGTGGCGATAAAGACGGATTTACACGTGAACTATACTATGGTTTTGCGCCATACCGAATGCTACTACTGTGTGAAGCTGATGGTCCGCACTGTAAATGTGCTGGAGAAGATCGAAAGCCCTTGCGTGAATCTAGCAGAAGGGGAGGAACCTACCGTCGAGAGAGTTTGCAGAGGGCTCAACCCCGATCAGCAGTTGATAACGCTGTTCAGCGAGAATTATGTGCCGGTATGTCCTTGAAAATGGTATTATTTTGATAATCGTTGGCTGTGCCATTAAAAAAAGGTTTGTGCCAATGCTTCACTCTGTTTGTTGCCCCTGAAGGTCACCGACCTGTTCCCTCCACCCAATACCTCCTCTTGCCTTTAATCTTCACAGTTTTAGATGACATTCTTAGAAGAAGCATGAAGAAACATAGGAGTTTGCATTGGAACTTTGATATCAGATTAGAAGATCTAGACCAGGCCTGGTAAAACTAAAGCCCGCATGCCGTATGTGGCCCACCATCTCTACGTACGGCCTCAGAAGCAAATTTTACGCATCCTTTATTACAGTCAGTTTTCGCGCCTTCTAGTTTATACATTGAACATGTTTCTCTGATTTTTTGCGAATTTCAAATTACAAGGGGGGAAAACGAGCAGTCAAGTTTTCTTTTTCTGTTAACCTCGAGGAGGATGACGCATCAGGAAATATTGAATTCGAAATAACTGATCTTCAATGAGAATCACTATCTAATAATAGTATATATTAGTGATGAGTGGAATACCAGATAATATTCGGTTAAACCGGATATCCGACAATATTCGGTATCCAGTATCCGGTGAATATCCGGTTTACGAACTGAATTGATTAAATATTATATGTACACATGCTCAGATCTATTCGATATATGATCTACACATCATTTTCAACATAATCCTATTAATAATGTCCACAGCCATAACCTCTTACTCGACATTTATTTATATATACTTGATTAGCAGTCTATTGAAACCAAACACACTTTGAAACCGTATCTGCTCGTCGCATTTCGACATTTCACAGCAAACTATTGACACTAGTCGACAGGTAAAGCCATAATGGTATGAGTAAAGCAAAGCTCTTCCCGCTTATATCCTATTCCCTCAAATGTTTTTCTTGCCGGCATGGTCTCGGACAGTAATTATTTCAAATAAACGAACTATTAATTGGTTTAGTTAGCTGGATATTCAATTGAATATTAACCGGATATCTGATATCCGGTTTAATTAGAATTCAGCGCATCACTAATCTATATAATACCAAGAGGAAGAGATATCAGTCTTTGACAGACACCTCGATTTGGAAAAATTGAAATATACTGAGATTTTTCCAAAAAAATTTAATTATATATATATTTTGGATCTATATTCATCCAACAACAAACATTTTTTCTTCAACGAATCACAATAAATCTTATTTAAGAAATCACTACTTATAAACATTTATAAGCAGTGCTAAAAACAAAATTTGAACAAGTCGTAGATAAGTTGATTGCAACGATGAAACAATTATGGCCACTCGAAACATTAGTTTGATTTCATTGTGGAATAAATGTTGTATATTCTCTTATATGGGAGGAAAAAAGTATAGAAGATTTTCAATACTATAAAATAAGTAAAAAGTTCAGTCTACCCTGGACAACGGCAATCGTAACATCACCAAAACTTTGGATGCCATCAACTTTATGCAGTAAAATTCTTACAATGTTAAATACTCGTATTTTAAAATTGATAGTCTTTGATTCCAGATTATCAATATATTTGTTAGTATAAGTTATACATGCCCAAATTAAATTACTTAGTAAAAAAATACAAATGGCCTGCCATCCATTTCCTGCAAAATACGTGGCCCTTCAGCTAAAAAATTTGGCCAAGCCTGACCTCGACTATGTCGATGACATATATCTTCTTACAACATACACACTTGGAGATATGATGGCCACACTTTTTATATTGCTAAAGGGCAGACTTAGTGTTGACATGACAATGTATTTATCGTTAACGCAGGTCAATTGCCGTTCTTCGCTGGAAGGCGTGTGGCAGTTCACATATCAGAATCGCTTCCGATTCACGGGGGAATGCAACAATCCTGATGCGCAGATCAGATCCTGTCAAACGGCGGGAACTCAATTTCTCATCACAAATCAGAAATTCAATATAACATACAAGAAATGCCCCGGTATGAGCGGGACCTTCGATGGACTTATTGAATACAGTTGCCTAGGTAAGTGTGATTTTTGGCCCGTGCGTAGTATTACATAGGATGGGCCATATTATAGTCTGATGCGTGCTGTGCGTTTCTTTGTGTGTTTGTTGGATTTTCCATCTGAAGACTTCCCATGGTCCGATCTTAATCTAATTTGGTGCGTAGCCTCCCTGGGTGACCCTAAGCCCCACTAGGCGGCAGCAAATTCTATCAGAGTCCCGCAGGTGCATCCTGGTTTACTCGACCTGGAGGAGGATCTGACCACTAGGTATAGCACATATGGGTTTTGTTGGAGTCGTGGTGCAACTTGTTGGTATTAAGCCATTTTGGATAAGTCAGGGGTTACCAATTACGGGATGGGCCAAAGTTGCCAATGTATATCGCTACTTTTCGTGTTATTAACAATATATTAGTACTTACTAAATGGTCAATTTCTATGATTTTCAAATATAATAAATGTTTTTGATTTAATGAATTTGATTTTCTAATATATTAAATACCTAATAAATTATCTCCTAAAAAAAATAAGTTTGTTGATAATAAATATGTCCCAGCTTTTAAAATAGCTTTGTAAGAAGAGTTTGATATGTCCTAAATTCTGCACCTCCTGCTCGATGAAATTCATTGAAGAAATGGTCTTGTTCGAGCAAAATTTCCCAATGAGGTAGATGACTTTTGTCTCGTGAAAATTAGGCATCTACTGGTATTTGTTTAATTAAAGATTCTTTTGCGCAATGCTGAATTATACTTGACGCAAAGAATGCCTGAATCTTTTTAGAAATAATTATTATTATATCAGTCCGCGAAAGCGAAACCAATACAAATTACTCAACATAATATGTAAATAATTATATTGTCTAGTAAATATTGTCTGAAAACTGCCTTAGTCTTACTTGACGGTACTGCTGTACGGCCTCGCCTTCGTTGCGTCATCCCTCATTTTACACATACAGCCGCCCGTTTTTGAAATTGTATCATTAGGAGGTTTTTAAAATGCTGATAGCTTTGTTAAGAGCCATTTCACAAAATTACGCTTTCCAAGTTTAGGTGGATACCAGGCCAGCACAGCTGCACGACAAACTCGGCGATAGTGCGAGTATGATTAACATTTTGTGATACTTTTGAGTACAGAAATGTACCGATTTTCAAAATTGTGGAAATCGAGCTTGTAAATAATTAATTTCATATCAATTACTTACTCATTAATATTGGAGAGAACTATTTATATTATTTAGTTTACCTTTTGAGGATATCTTACCTTTATATTTTTCATTCTTTGAAAAACATAAATGTACTTTTAACAATAAACTTTAATTTTAATAAA